>PVJD01003228.1:0-169961 GCA_004026545.1 Mormoops blainvillei | reverse complement strand
TTGTTTTCTGCTCTTCAGAAGATGCCTGTACACACCGCTGAGAACGTTTCCATCAGTTCTCCTGCCTGAGCCCGTGCCAGCCGAGTGCGGCCCTCGGCCCTCTGTCCCCCGCAGCCGGCCCCTTCCCAGGTCCTCTGGGCCGTCTGGGGTGGGCCAGCCTCCGCGGTCCTTCCTGAGGCCCCCCAGCCTCCGTGGGCCTCGGCTGGGACTCACAGTTCCAACCCCAGCCTGTCTTCCCGTGTGGACCACAAACCGGGCCCGTTTGGCCCTGCTTGTTAAAAACCCTAAGAAAGCGTTTCTCCTGCAGAGGTCATGAGCTCGAATTTCTAAACTTGTTTGGGAAGGGGACAGGGTCCAGGGCGTGTGTTTTAGGTTTGCGGACTGATCTCAGATTTAAAGCATAAAATTGAGCCCAGGCTTCTCTTCCGTGAAAAGGAAAAACAAACATGCTTGCTCAGCCCTTGCCGCCTCTGGGCCGCCTCTCAGTGCGATCTGTGGGCTGGGGGTGAAGGGGGCAGGCCAGGCCCGGCAGGGGCTGGGTGGGCGCGCGCACCCAGGGCCACGTGTGGCAGCGGAGGGAGCCCGGTCCCCGGCCTCACGTCGCCTCCCTGAAGCCACCGCTCCGAGCTTTTGTCCAGTAATTCTTCCTTCCCCGGGGGGTTGGAGGGCTGACATTGTGGTCCTCTGAGGGTGCTCAGTAGATGGCAGCTCCTTTTCTGTTCACCTGTCCACGGCTCTGCTCAGCAGTAACGCTTCATCTCCCGAGGGGGTGACTTCGGGTACGTAAAAGCTGTAAGGTCCCAGAAACCCCTTCCTTTGGGTTGCAGGGATTTCTTCTGGCAAAGACGCTTTTTGCTTTGTGCTGTAAGTCAGTCCTTCGTTGGGCCCTGGTCCTCTCGTGGGGTTCAGGAGCAATGTGTGTACCGGGCCTGGCACAGGGTCTAGGCCTGGGTCGTAGCAGCTGTGTATTTAGACTCTGCTTCCCCTTTAACAGACGCACAGACTGAGGCCTGGAGATGGCAGAGGGTGTCCTGGTCTCTGCTGTCAGTGACAGTTGGGATGTGAAGGCAGGATGTTGGATCCCAAGCCCAGGGCCCGTCCTGCTGCATCGGCAGGGGGCCTGGCCAGGCTGGAGTCGCGGCCGTTGCTTAGAGAGAGGGTGGGGGACTCGAGGAGCCCTTTCGCCCAGCGAGGCTTGCCTGGCAGCCTCACCCTGGCAGAGACACGCTGACGCCACTTCTTCCATGTCTTCCAGGATCCGCCAGGACTTCGACGTCCCCACCAGCCACCTGATTGGAGCACACAGCTACTGTACCCAGGTCAGGGGGCAGGTGGTGCTCCTCCCCTTCCTCTTCCCTTCTTCCTCCACCCTGCCAGCCCTTGCCACACCGCTTCCCTGCAGCCCCTGCCAGAGGCCAGGAGGCCAGACGGGGGGCCCAGGGCCCGTGGGGGAGAGGACCACCATGGCCCCGCTACATTTGTACAGGCCAGTGTCTTTACAGCAACCCTGTCCTGTCCTCTGCATTTTCACAGAGGGGCCCTTAGGGGCCTCAGGCAGGGCTGGGGGGACCCCAAGCCCAACTGTTTGTCATTGACCCTCCCAGTCCTGGTAGCACCAAGGAAAGGACCTGTTCGGGAGCCTATCAGTGCACGCCAGAACTGGGAGCCAAGTACTACATCTGGCTTCTGTCCGTGCCTCTCCTTGCGTGGCTAGGCCTCACAGGGTGGCCAGGGGCTTGCAGTTAAACCTGACCCTCTTGTGTACCACAGACAGGCTGGGCCCAGCTGGTGACCCAGTCGTCCTGGCTCCTGGCTCACTGTGCCAGCCCTGAGAGTGCCTGGCACCACAGGGGGCCGACCGGGCCTGCAGTTTGTCCGGGCACCCGAGGGACTCCGGGGGCGGCAGCTGCCCACCTTCCTGGAGGAAGGCCTCAGGCTTTCCTGGCCACCTAGGTGGTCCCACTTACTCTCCAGGTGCCTGGCTTCCCAGTGGGAGCCACCCGCTCAGCAGGCAGAGAGCTGTCCAGCCCAGGGCGGGCAGCCGGGCGGGGTGCAGAGGGGGCCAGACCTGAGCTGGGGCCGGTTTCTGAGCCGTGTTGGCTGTTTCACTTGTGGACTGAGCTGGGGTGCTTTCCTGCCGCTCCCTTGAGACCCAGCTTCCTCGTTTGTGGAATGAGGAGTCTGTGCTAGACCGGTGCTCTTTGCACCCCCATGTGCACACAAACCCCCCGGGGGCTCTTTGACGAGCAGGCTCAGATTCAGCGCCCTGGGCTGGAGCCCTGGAACAGGGGTTTCCAAAGGCTCCCAGGGAGGACAGAGCTGCTGGCCCACAGACCACACTCTGAGTGACGGGGGACGGCATGACCCCTGTGCTTGGCCACTGTGCGATTGCGAGTCCAGGGGCAGGGCGCAGCCTGCCGCTCCTTCTGTCCATTTCAGGAAGGCGTCCTGCTCCGAGGAAGGTGCGAGGCACACCCGGACGGGGAGCGGGGGCCTGTTCTTTCCACTTGAACCCCAGGTGGGAAAAGCCAGCCCTGTCTGACGAAGGCGGGCCTTTCTGGCAGCCGCTACCCCTGTGGGGTGGTCTCCTTGAGCCCCCAATTCCGGCAGACCCCGCCTCACCTTCTCTGTGAGGACCCAGTGAGGCTGCTCAACGTCTCCCTCTGCGGCCAAAGCGGAGCCTCCTTCACTGGCACTGGAGCAGGCGTCTTGGTGGCAAAGGGAATTAGAAACTGGGTGTCGTTCTCACAATCCAGGGGAAACACTTCTGTGAACTCTGCCCTCCAGAGGAAGGGCTGGGATGGCCGTTCCCACGCTCGGTGTGAGATCCCTGCCTGCAGCCTCACGCGTGCACCGGGCCTGGCGGTAGGTGGGTTAGATGGGGGTCCTGTCCACCCAAGCTCCAGGTCTGGAGTTGCTCGAATCTTTCCCCATCAGTTAGCAGGCAGTTGGCAACTGCCCCTTATCCTGAGTCTTTGGCTAGCCAGGTGGTACCTTGAGGGTGACAAGTGAGTGGAGAGGAAAGGGACACAGAATAGGGAACTAGAACCCTTGGATGGAAGCCCAGCTCTGTCCCTATCCAGCTGTGTGGCTTGGGCAAGTCCTTTCCCATCTGTGAGCCTTAGTTTCCCCATTCCTAACAGGAGGTTGGACCCCTAAGATGCTCTGCACGAGGAAGGGCCCTTCCAGTCACCCTGATGCACCATCTCCTGTTTTGGGGGTCAGCCGGCTTATTGGCCTGTTGGGTGTGAGGCAGACGTCATGTGGCCCCAGAACCCTGATCCCACGCAGCCAACAAGGGCAGAGACAGAGCTGGGACTGAGACGGGGGCTTCCTTGCCTCCACCTCCCTGCTACGGTTGCCCTCTGCTCCCCCACGCCTCCCGAAGACCCAGCCATCCCCGGTGGGATCTAAACAAGGCCTGGGACCGAGTTACGGGCACCACACCACTGTCCATTTCCTGGTGTTGCTAATAAGCTCTGGTTATGTAAATGTGCTCCGGTTATGTAAGATGTTATCACTGAGGGAAGCTGGGTGAAGGGTACACAGGAATTCTCTGTACTATTCTTACAACCGCTTTTAAGTCTAAAATTATTTCAAAATAAAATAGGTTATTAAAGAAATTACCCTCCTTCAAGACCCACCCAGATGTCACTTCTCCACAAGTTGCTCGGACCGGTCATGTGGTGCCGTATCCGTCGGGGCCCCAGAGCGCCCTGTGCCCCAGTTTTGGAGCCCAGTCACATTCTGTATTGTGCAGGCACATACCTGAGCCCCCACTGTGACCCCAACGGCCAAGGTCAGGAGCCATTCTTTGCCCCCAGCAGGACCCTGCCCCCGCCAGGGCCCTGTGCACAGTTGAGCTTGATGACGGTTCTCAGAGTACAGATCGACGGCTGCCCACAGTGGCTTTGGCCAGAGGGTTGGCAGCTTTGCCCCAAGGGCCTGTGGGATCACTGAAGTCAAAGCCCCTTTGATTTTGGTCTGCCTCCCTCCGTGCTTTCCGCCCTTCCCCGCCCTTCCTTCCTCGTGCCCCCGCCGTCCTTGACCAGCCTTTCCCACTTGTCTCACCAACAGGAGCTGGTCAATCTGCTCCTGACCGGGAGAGCCGTGTCCAATGTTTTCAACGACGCGGTGGAGCTGGACGACGGGAACGGGAACGTCACACTCCTCAAAGGCATTGCCACCCGCAGCGATGTTGGCTTCCTGTCTCTCTTTGAGCACTACAACGTGTGCCAGGTACCAGGGGCACCGGTGTCCGGAGACCCTGGAGCCTGGCTCCCTAGGACTGGTGGGGATGGTGGGGAGGGAGAGCCGGTGGGAGTCTGGGTACAGCCCCCCTCACAGAGGGTTTGGGAGGAAGAGTGGCTTCACTGCCATTGGACACTGGGCACTAGAGTCACACCCAGGGCCAGCTGATACCATGTTCTGCAAAAGGCTGCTTGAAAGGGTCTTCCAGGGGTTTATAGTGTGATTGTGGGTCAGAGTGTGGCTGCCACCGTTGCGTGTGTGTATGGTGTGTGGTGGGGGTGTCTTCTCCGGGGACAGGGGACCTGGAGTTACAGGCCTTGTATTAGTGTCCTAGGGCTACTGCAACAAAGCACTATCCGCTGGTGGCTGAAAACATCAGAAATGTATTATCTCACACTTCTGGAGCACAGGTCCTTCCCGCAGAAGTTCAAAGTCAAGGTGCCGTCAAGGCCACGCTCCCTCAGAACCCACAGGGAGAAGCTTCCTTGTCTCTTCCAGCTTTTGCTGCTTACCAGCCATCCTTGGCATTCCTTGGCTTACTACCGCATCACCCCAGTCCCTACCTCCGTCCTCACATGGCCATCTTCTCCCTCTGTGTCTTGTCCTGCTCCTGTAAGGACGTCAGTCATGCTGGATTAAGGGCTCACCCTACTCCACTAACCTCTTCTTAACTGTTGCGTCTGGAACAACCCTGTTTCCACATACGGTCACATTCTGAGGTACTGGGGGCTAGGACTCCAACACATCTTATTGGGAGACACAGCCGTACCGATAGAAGGCCTCCCTCAGTCTGTTTGCTAGTGGATCAGTCCCTCTACCGCCTCTCTTACTGCAGCCAGGGTCTCGGACATGGCCGGGTCCCCAGAGGAAGCTGGCAGGGAATAGTGTGACTGAACCTCTGGGCAACGTGGGCAGGGGAGCGCTGGGCCCTGTGTTCTTGTCCCAGCCGGCGGCGGGCCCTTCTTGGAGCCTCGGCTCTCACATGTTCAGGGGAGACATTGTCCTCTGGTTGACTGGTGACAAGAGCTGTCCCGAGGAGGGCAGCACGAGCTCTTTGCCTGGTGGCTGTCCTGCTAAGGTTCTTGGAGGGTCTGGACGAGGCCTCATTCGCTGCGACCCCCAGAACCAGGGACGCAGAGACCCAAGGGGACACTCCACGAGTGCTAGGCAACTGGGTTGGCAGAGTGGTTGGAGCCTGGCATTTTAAGGTGGGGCTCAGTTTCTTTGTGCCCCTCCTGCATGATCACCCGTGCGGGTGTGCTGTCCCATTGCTCATGGGCCACGTGGTGTGGCCCCGTCCCCAGGTGCCCTCCCTGGGTGACCCCCACCCCCATGGATAGGAAGCAGCCTTGGGGGCTCCAAACACTTGAGTAGAAAAGAGTGATATAGCGGCCCCTTCCCAGACCTGCTGATGTTGTGGGGGGAGCCCAGGAATGTGGCCACGTGGCCTGTGAGAAGGGCCAGGGCTCCGAGCCTCAGACCCTGGGTGGGCTCTGGAAACACGCAGCTCGGATTCCACAGGCCGAGAGGGTGACCTTGGCGGTGCTCCTGGAATCCCCAGGCTTACGCACCGTGAGACTTGGTTTCGTTCCTGTGCTGAGGGCGTCGGCCAACAAGTAAACTATTTTCCTTTGGTGCTGAGGGTGATTGATGAGAGTATCAGGTGGGGGTGGGGGGGGTGGGGAGGGCCATCCTTCTCTTGGAATGAAGCACTGATTGAAGAAATCCAGGCCCTGCAAAGACCCGAATATTTGGGTCTACACAGACCCCTGCCTGCTGTTGTGTGCTTGGCCGAAGGCTGAGAGTTTTACCCCCACAGCAAGACGGCGTTTGCGCCTCTGCCTTGGGGCTGTGGGGCCTTCCTCGGCCGACTGCGACCCCGCTGGTTTGGCCTTGCCTGTCGGACGTCCACCTCGCTCCCGCCACCCCAGAGCTCCGCGGTCACGGGTGGACCGCGATGCAGGCTGCAGTCGGAAGGCCACCTCCTCGGGGCGGTCGTGGCGATGGGACTGGCGGGCCCGGGGAGGACCTCACGGGACATGGAGTTTAACTTCGGTGCTTCTCCCCTGCCTGAAGCGGGTGCCTGTTGCGGCCTCTCGGAAGGGACCCTGAGCAAAGACTGAGCTGGGCAGGGAGGTTCACTGCGAGTGCCACCCTGCTTCATGCCCCTCCGCTCCACACATGGCACCAGCCGCCCAGTCACCCAGACCAGGAGCAGGTCCAGTCCACTGGGGGCCACGCAGCTCCCACCCTAGGTTGTTTCTCAAGTCCGTTTCACCCCGTCTGGGTCACCAGCATCGCTGGGCTGGGCTCCTGTCCCCGCCCTCTTCTAGTCCGGTCTCTTCAGTGTGACCTTTCTGAGAGTGGGTCAGACCACATCATCCCTTTGCTTAACACCCTTCAGTGGCTGTCCAGGTCTCTGAGACTGTTACGGGCTGACTTGCGTCCCCCCCCGCCCGCCCCCAGATTGCTGTGTTGAAGTCTTAGCTCCCAGTGCCTCAGCATGTGCCTGTATCTGGAGATAGGGCCATTAAAGAGGTACCATATTTTGCCATGTACTATGTTCCCGTGTTTGCCCAAATTTTTGAGGGAAAAAAAGGGTGCACATTATACATGGGTAGTACTAATTAAAATTTCTGGTACTTTGTATCTGTGCTTGTGTTTTATAATTATTTGTTACATAAAATTTCTTGTACCATAATATGTTCAAAATTAAATGCTAAAATTCCTTTATAATACAGAAAGAAAAAAAAAGAAAAACCCACCCAAGTATCTAAATATAAATAAATAAGTAATTGAATTAAAAAATTAAAACGAAAGATTTTTTTCCCCCTGAAAGTTTGGGCCAAACATGTCGGTGTGCATTCTACACGGCAAAGTATGGTAATTAAGTTACAATGAGGCTTAGGGTGAACTCTAATCCAATGTGACCAGTGCTCTTATCAGAAAAGTAGATCGGGACACAGAGATACAGGAAGAAAAGACCGTGTGTAGACCCAGGGAGATGACTGCCACCCACAAGCCATGGAGAGAGGCCTCCGAAGAAACCAACCCCGCTGACACCTTGATCTGGGACTTCCAGCCTCCAGAACAGTGACACATATGTGTCTGCTGTCCGAGCTGCCCGCTCTGTGGGACCCGGTCACGGCCGCCCTAACATGTAGCCCCAGTTCTGCAGGTCCAGAATTTCCCAGGACCTGCAAGGCCCCATGAGACCTGTCTCCATTTTCCCCTCCCGTCACATGTGGCTTAGATGTCCCTTCCTACGGGAGGCCTTTCCTGACCGCATCACCCTGTCTAAACGGGTCTGCCCTCGAGGTCCCTGCCCACCTATCATTTCCCACCATAGAATCTCAATTCTTCCCTTCAGAGGCCTCTTCTTAGTTTTAAGGATCACATTTCATTGCTTTTGAGATGCAAACTTTCCCCACCTTTGAACATTCCTGAGACTTTGATGCATCATTGCAGTCAATGGTGGGTCAGACTTAAATTACCAGCTCTCATTCTTTCTCAGCAACACGAAAAATAACGGCAACTCTGACAGCACCTTAGATTCAGTGAAATGCAGCAGAAGCGCACCTGCAAGATTGCTCGGCGACTACCAGCCCGTCCCACTCGTCTGGCAGGCGCCATAGGACAAGGCTTTTCTTACTCCCTTCGCTGCCATTTCCCCATGGCCTAGCACGGCGCCTGGGACGAGAGTGCAGACCATGCCGAATGGGCGCTGTCCCTGGAGATGACAGACTATAACGCTGCCAGCAATCACATGTGGATCCTTTTCCATTAGGGATTCTGAGCCGGCAGTCCGCAGATGGGTTTGGGGCACCCTCCCCCACCTCTCCAAGGCGTAAGAACCCCCTTTAAAAAGTAGGCCTTGGTCGTGCTGTGCGGTCACCCGCCGGGAGAGAGCCTCAGCCGGCGCGGGAGGAAGCGCCACCCATGGCCCCTCCTCGCCCCGGGCCTTTGCTCAGCCATCCCAGAATCCAAGGGAGAGAGCTTCGTCTTTGGAAAATGTCACCCACTTGGAAGAGGCCTCTGAATGAGAAAGCTCATTTATAAACTCTCCGGGCAGCTTTTTTTGCCCTTAATCTTTTGACCGCTGTATAAATGGCAAGCCGCCCTTGTATCCCCCTGCTGGAAAATCCAGGGTGGCTGATCATGCAGACGCCTGCTCCCGGGAGGGCTGTGTGGCTCCTTTTCCTGCCGTGAATGAGCCCTGGCTCCCCAGTCTTCGAGGCTCCCTCTTTGAGGTGACGCCCCTGCCAGAAAAGCCTCTTTTGAGCCTGGAACAGAAGCCAAGTTGGCCATGGGGTTCAGGCACGTCCAGCCACGTCCTTTAAGACATCTAATTCCCACATCCCACTGAGGAGCGAGCTCCGCAGTCACGTTTGAATGTCACACGGGGCTAGAGTGAGGTCCTGACAGGCCAGGTGGGGGCCAGGCGCTTGGACGAAGAGAAAAGGAGCACGTTGTGAAGGCCACCCTCCCACCCTCCAGAGGTAGCAGCTGTCCACAAGCAAGCCTTGCAGCGGGGGCCTGGCTCAGGGCACTCTGCGCAGCCCCTCCCCCAGCCCAGAACCAGCTCCCGGCGGGCTCCGAGGGGCCAAGGAGGGCAGCATGGCCACGCTTCTGTGACAGGCCCTGGAGAAAGTATGCCTTTCTCCCCACTGGAAAAATAATTCCCATTCTTTCCTTAATCCACAGGCTGCGGCTGTAAATACCTGAGCAAGCAAACATCCCCCCGGGGCTGGTGGGGATTTAGCACAGAATCCACCCGGCCCCGCCTGTGGCATGTACACCCTGAATAAACCCGGGTCCGGGTGGGTAAGGGGCTGCCCATGGGAGTCACCGGTGACAGGGAGAGAGAGCGGGCTGAGGGGCGGAGTCAGCCAGGCATGGAGACTCTCGCTGGCAGCCAGGGCCCAGCAGGGCCCAGCAGGGCCCTCTATCATGGGCATTCAAGGGAGTGTCTCACCAGGAGACAGCCCTGGTCCCCATCCCCCACCCTGCTCTCTTTCCCTAATGCCCTACTGCTCCCAGAATGTCTCTGGACATTGGCCCCTGGCATCACCCCTGACTGCTCACCCACAGGCCGTTCCTCCCTCCTCCATGTGGCTCCAAGTCCTACTGATCTTCCAGGCAGAGTCCTACCTAGTTCCTGATCCATCTCACTCACGAGGAGCTTTGTTCATCAAACATTTGCTTACACTGACTATACCCTGCTCTTGGCTCTAAGGGCGCAGCCCAGCATGCGAGCAGGGGGCAGACGTGTCATCACGAGGCAGTGATGCGTGTGCTAGAGGAGGGGACAGCTAGTACCTCCCAGGTGGGAGCTCCAGTTGGTGATTCGTGCTCCCTGGTTGGGTGATCTGAGTGATGCAGGACCCTGCAGGAAAGGAGAGGTGTGCCAACCGTCTACACCATGCACTGCGGATGCACAGGCGTGGGCGCTTGCCATGCTGGGGTAGTCTGAGGGCTGATGGAGGTGCCGTGGGCTGTGGGGTGCGCAGGACAGGGTGTGGGAGACCTGTTTAGGAGGTCACTCATTGTCCGGGCAGGACAGGCTGGGCACAAAGGAGCTTTGGGAAGCCAGGCAGGCAGTACCGTGTACCAGCTGGTTACAGTGAAGGGGTTTTGGACTGAGCATCTCTGCAGGACTGTCTGGGAGGCAGAGCCCCTGCGGGCAGTGGGCTGAGACAGCGGGGACGGCTCTGGGATAGAGGCTGTGTCGGTGAGTAGCTCGAGGGGACCCCAGCTTCACACACAGGTCACGATCCCCAACCAGGCCCCAGAGGTCAGCCGGCCCCGGGCTTGACCAGAATATGCTCAGGCGTCCCTGTCCTCATCTCTTCGTTCAGGTTGGCTGCTTCCTGAAGACCCCGCGCTTCCCCATCTGGGTGGTGTGCAGCGAGAGCCACTTCAGCGTCCTCTTCAGCCTGCAGCCGGAGCTCCTGCGAGACTGGAGGACCGAGAGGCTCTTCGACCTGTACTACTATGATGGCCTGGCCAACCAGCAGGAGCAGATCCGGCTGACCGTCGGTGCGCAGCCCCCCCACGCCGCCTCCCCACCCCCCCCGTGTATCCTCGGGGCACCTCCAGACTGGTCGGGGAAAAAGGCCTCAGCCCACCCGCGCACGGCGGTCAGAGAACAGCACAGATTCACTGCGTGTCAGCACTACGGGGTCGGCCGGCGAGGGTTAGGGGCCCGCCTGGAGCGGGGGGCCGGAGCTGGGCCTGAGAAACTGATGGTACTGCAGTGTGAGGAGAGGCTGAGGGCATGTGTTAGAAAGGCTGGAGTATCATGCTAACAAGTTTGGGGTTTATTCTCCAGGCAACCGGGAGCCCCGGGAGGTTCTGGAGCAGGGGAGTGATGGGATCAGGTGTGCTTTTAGAAAGAATTATTCTGGTAGCTGAAGCAGGGGTGGGAGCGGAGACTGAGGGTGGGAGGCCAGTGAGGAGGGTGCTGTGGTGTCCAGGTGAGAACTGATGGGCAGGAATGAGGGTGGCCCGTAGGGCAAGAAGAGGAGCAGGTGCCAGGAGAGGCAGGTCCCAGGAGTGGGTTGTTGGTGGGACCACAGGGTGAGCTCAGGCCTTGGGCTGAGCGTGTGCATCTGCCACCTCCCCAGACACCACCCAGACTGTTCCTGAGGACAGAGAAAGCGACCTCGTCCCACCCCTCGAGCTCTGCATCAGGACCAAGTGAGTCAGGCCCACCTCTGGCTGTGGAACCTTGCCTGGGTGGCCGGGAGTGCGGTGGTGTGAGTTGCAGGGAGGAAGACACCCTGACTCAGAGAAGGCGGGACCCCCGCAGACTGGACAGCCGCAGCGCTTGGGGATTGTTCGTATGTAGTATGGGGTGATCACCCTGGCCCAAGTGGAAAAGTGTGTTTGACTCATGGAAGGACAACTTCTGATGTCCGTGAAAGGGGGCTGGGGGTGAGTGGTTGCCTCTTGAGACCCTTCCTCGCTCAAGGCAGCAGCCGCCGGATGTGGGGAATGTTGTTAGGCTCATAGGAGGAAGGACTGGTAAGGTTACCTGGCGGGTAGGTGTGGGGATCTTAAGCAGGACAGGAGGGTGGTGGGGACCGGCCCGCCCAGCATGTAGCTGGGGGGCGGCTCCCTGGAACAGCGGAACCCTCTGCATCGGGGAGGAGCAGCCTTGGTCGTTCTGCTGCTGCTGCGGGCTCGGCCCACCTTGCAGAGGCGTCCCCTAGCCTCATCTGCGGGGGTGGGGTGGGGGTCACTGGCTTCTCTAATCCAGCCCTGCAATATTTAGGGGGAGACTGACATTCAGGCCAGGGGCGGGGGTTGCCCAGACGCTGCGGGGAGTCGGGGCTCACCTTGCTCCTGAGTTCCCCGGGGGCCCCAGGGCTGGGGCAGCAGCCTGGAGGGGGTGGTGGGTTTGGGACTGCGGAGAGTTTCCAGGCTCAGGCAAGCTTTTTACTGAGCCTTTGGATGGCGACTCGGGGGCCTCCGGGTGCAGTGGGAGGAGCAGGCTGGGCAGGGCGGGGACCTGGATTCCAGGGCCTTCTGTGGGGGAAGCAGCGCAGCTTGCAGGCATGACGAGTGAGTGTTCTGGAGCCAGGCGGCCTTGGTGTGAATCCTGGCCTTGCCCCTTCCTGGCTGAGAGCCACGGGACTTCACCTCTCCGTACCTCACTTTGTCACCGGTGAAATGGGGGCAATCGCAGTGCCTGGCTCACGGCGTTCTGCAGCTGCCGGGTCGTTACCAAGCGCCCCGTGAGCAGCTCTCGTTACTGTTGTCTCAGCCACTCAAGAGTCGGCGGGACATCAGGTGAACCCCCGTTTCCCTGTTTGTGAAGTGATCAGGATTGGGGTGGAGGGACGGGGTGATGGCCGAGGCCTTGCAGCTCTGAGATCCAGAGGGCTCGCCCGAAACCTAGGGGTGCTGCCCACTTGTAGGCAAGCGAGCCCTTGAATGGTGCCACCCAGAGAAAGAAGACACCACGTATACCGGGGGAGGAGATGGGTGATGCTGAGACATCCCTACTGGGCCTTGTCCATTCACCCATCTGTTCACCTGCCCACCAGCCTGCCCCCGGGGCTCGGGACGAAGCATTCCTGCGGGGGTCATGCGCCGGCGTTTCTTTCGTCAGGAGGATTAAAGGCACGTGCAGGTCACTTTCCTTTCATGTACCAAAGGGACACTCATTCAGAGTGATGAGAGAAGGGCCAGCAGCAGGGAAAGGAGGTGACACCAGCCTTGGCACCTTCTGCAGGACAGGGTGGGAGGCCACAGGCCATCCTTCCTGTAGGTGGGCTCATAGAGCAGGGCTCAGGGCCACACCCTGGGCATGGGCTCCACCCACCTCTGGACCCCTGGGGCCCTCACTGAAGGTGCATTTGCCTCTGGACCCCTCCTGGGGCGGCCCACCGCCCCAAACCTCTCCAGCTACCCCATCTGCAGTGACGCCTTTCTCCCCGGGAAATCTTCTGCTGCCAGACACACGAGCACCTCCCAGGGGCCCGGGGGCTGGGCCTCTTGGGCTCAGCCCTAATTGGCAAGTGCTTGAAAATGACATGGGGCTCTGCTCTGTCAGGGATCTCAACCTGGGCACATCTGAATATGACTGTGGGCCTGGAGCACCCTTCCTCTTCTGGCAGCGGTCCCCTCTCCCAAGTGCCCCCCCACCCCACCATGGCTGTGTGCCACCGGGTGAACGGTGAAATGATGGCTTGTGAGACGTTGTGGAGGCTGCTGCATCAGGGCGTGGGGCCTCATCCTGGGGTAGGTGGTCTGCTCCGCCCTCCCCTTTCCCTGCTCACTGCGGAGCGAGGAGCTTGGACAACGCTGAGCCCTGGCATCTCCTCCAACAGCGCTTCCCAGTCCTTGTCACAGATAGGAAATCATATTTCTGCAGCTCCCGGGGTTAGGGACAGCTGGGCTGGGGACTCTGGTTGGCACAGACCCCACCCAGCTCCCGGTGGCTGAAGGGTCAACATTCCAGTGCGCTGGTGTCCGGCTCTGGCTCTGGCTCACCCCTGGGGAGACTGGCTCTGGAGTATGACCTCAGGCTTTAGCGGGCTTCCCCTGGAGGGCGTGCTGAACGAAAACACAGGCCCCTGGGGCTCACTCACCCGCCAGGGGTTCTGGATGAGCGGCTCTGCCACGGGGCCTGGGAGTGTGCATTTCTGAGGAGTTCCCAAGTGCTGCCGGGGCTGCTGTCCCTGGCCCACCCTTCGAGGACCACACTGCCAGGGTCTGAAAAGGGCAGTGCCTCCCCCTCCCATCTGTCTCGTGAGATCAGATGCCAGTTGAGGTGCCAACCCTCCTGCATCTGGCGCATCTGGCGTGTCTGGCCCACTGCAGCACACGGGCCCCCGCTGGCGGCCTGCCCCTGCCCTCCAGGTGCGGGTGTTCCATCCTCTCGGCTAGGACTTTGCTGGACCCAGCTGCCTGCCCGCTCCATCTCCCCCATCTCCTGCCCCGCTCTGAAAGTCCACCTGTGGAACTTTTCCCAGCATTACTCCCATTATTCCCGGAAAAGTGGAGTGGGCGGAGTGGGACCTCTGGGTGTCCCCCCATCTGTCTCCATCAGATAACATCCTGCTGTAATGGGAACCAGAGGGCCCAGCCTCCTGGAATCCTGTTCCAAAGGGTTGGATTACAAAGCCTTTGCATGTTGCTTTCATCCCAGATTCTCAAACAGTTCAAAGGGAGAAACTTGGGAAAGTGGCCTTCAAGGTCAGTGAGGACCTGCTGGACATGGGCCCTGCCTTTTGAGGGACACATCCTGCTCTCGTGGGAAGTCCCTGCCTTGACGGGAAGGGGGTATGTGCAGTGCCTTGGCCTGAGCCAGGCCATCTCTAAGGTCAGTCAGGTCCCAAGCACCCGCTGAGGTGAGTCTGAGCAACCCGGCAAGATGAGCCTGTGGGCAGGCGGTTCCTCGCCCATCACTTCTACCCTGCGGACCCCCGGACTGAACTCCACGGAAGACACGGCGGGATAAGACTTGGCTCTTGCTCTCAGAGAGTTCACAGTGAAATGGAAGTCAAGTTCAGAATCAACTCTGTTCTGGTCCAGGGAGAGATGCACTGTCTACCCTCAAACCCGGCTCTCTCGCCCCATGAGGACCTCTGACACTCATCCTGACCCAGCAGGGAGCGCACCACACACCTGGCCACCTGGCCTCTTGCTCGGACCCATGGGAGGGCCCTTGCTCACCACCAGGCTCGGCCCTTTTTTTTTTTACAGACGGGGCTCTCCAGAGTGGAGGTCTGTGCCCAGGCGGCACCTCTAGTCACGAGCAGCACAGGGTCTGGAGCTCAGGTTCCAGCTGTCCCAGCCCAGTGGAAGGTCACTGAGTGAGCATGGTGACTTCCCGCCACCTGGCTTTGTTGCCATGGCGACGTTGCACAAGACCAGACTTCGGGTTTTGCCTCCGGAGAAGAGCATCCTGAGTTGACCGACGCCTGGGTTCCGTGCCTCTGCTGTCTGGTGTGACGCACTTCTCCGCCTCGGAGAGTCTCCTGTTACCTTCGCTTATGTCAGGATTGTGGGGCCTGTCCCTCACCCCCTTCTTCCCACTGTTCTCTAACCATCTCAGCAAAAACCAGCTCATTTGGGGTCATTTCCCAACAAGGCACACACAGTGACTGCTGTCAGCCTTCCAGCCCAGCTAGAGTGGGAGAAAATGAAACAGTTGTCATCCGGCCAGAAAAAAGAGGAAAGACTCATAACCAGGGCCTGCGGCTGGACCACAGATGTTTCTGTCTGGGGGTTCAGACGAGAAATTGAAAATGTAATCTCAGCTTCAAACGTTGCCTTCCTAGGGCCAGAGCCCGGTGCCCTGCTCCCCCTGGCTGTCCCCCACCCACCTGAGGGCCAGCCATGGTGGCAGGGTTCCCTGGGTGCTCCCACTGCCCCAACCGCCCCCTTCTGATTCCCGGCCCTGCAGCACTCACGCACACCTGCCCCGGGGATCCCACGTACCTGGACGGGTTCGCAGAACACTGAGCTCCGTGACGCAGGAGAAGAACACAGCACAGGGGTCTGGCCTCAGCTGCCCTGCTCTGCGTGGTCACATCGCATGACCTCCAGAAGGTCTGGTTCCGCTCTGCACCGAGTTTTCCCACCTGTCCATTGGGTATAAGCATGTGCTCCCTGACTGACCGTAGGGGCGCACACCTGCGTGAGGGGAGAAGGCAGAGGAGAAACAGGGACAGGAGGGGGCCGTGGGCCACGGGCAGGGCTTCGTGACAGCCTGGGGACAAAGGAAAGCGATAAGGCGGTGTGCACAAAGAGTAAGGCTTTCCCACTGGGCTCCGGGGTCCCAGGAGGAGCAGCCGGTTGTGGAGGGAGGTGTTCGTTCAGCAGCACCCCAGGAGCCACGCTCAGGCACCGAGCTGGAGGTCCGGGAGGAGGTGGAGGTAAGCAGACTCGCCATGTCCTCTAGGGCTCACAGTCTGCTGGGGAAGGAAGACCGCAGACAGTATGGCCAGGGAAAGGGTGGCGGCGGTGTTGAGGAAGGACCCCCAGGGCCAGAGAACCCTTCCGGAAGAAGTTTTGGGTCTGATTCTGAAGGATGGGGGCGGAGGGCAGAATACAGGTCGGTCCCGCAGGTAAGAGACACCCGGTGGGACCACTGGGTCCCAGGGAGGAAACTTGCATGTGGGATTCCTGCCTGGAAAACCAACATGAGTAAGAGAAGCACGGGGTGTATTTCTACTAGTCAGCTCCCGAGGCCGAAACCAGGCCCTGCTCCCTCACCTTGCCGGCGCAGGCTCGGTCCGGCATCTCTCCTCCTGCAATCAGGGTGATCAGTGCTCACTGTCAGTTGGGCAGTAACTGCCATTCTGTGGTGGTGGCGGCCCTGGAGGCCAGGGCCTCACATGGGGATGTGAGATGGGTCTCTGCGATGCTGAACCACCTGAGTGCCAGGGACTATGGCATCTTCACTGAGCTCAACCCTGCTGCCAGCTCTCCTCAACGGGGCAATCTTGAGCCCCAGGGGGGCTATTTGGCAATGCCTGGGGACATTTTTGTCAGTTGCAGCTGGGGGAAGGGGGATGGAGGGCACTATATCCAACAATGCACAAGACGGCCCCCGCAGCAGAATTGCGTGGCCCCAAATATCAAGGGCGTGGAGGCTGGGAAGCCCCGCTGCACTCACTCTCAGCCCCTCCCGAGCTAACACTGGGCCCAGGGCCTTGATGACCTGCCGCACTGGGAGGGTGTCCGCGCCACGCCTCCCCGACTCTCCCGGCCCTAAGGCCCGTGCAGAGCTCTTCCTTCTGTCCTGGTCATTGCCTCGCAGGGCCCGCTCCCCTGCAGGAATGGCTTTGAAAGTGTATGAATTTCCTGTCTAGTCCTTTCAATTTTTAAAATGTCTCCGCTTCGATTTTCTATAACTTGCAAACCACTTGTCTCTGGTGCTTTTAATACCCTCCCTGCTTGGCACCTGTTGGCTGGGATGGGGTGGGTTAGTTACCTCTGTGAAAATCCTCAAAACTAAGTGTAAGCCCCATAGCCTGGCCATAAGATTCAGTGCCTGTCGGTGTGACGTGTTCATGCAGTGACAGGCAAGCCCTACTTTGCGGCACTGAGACCAGGCACCGTCTTGCCAGGATCTGAGATGTTTGCAGAGTGGGAGCTCAGAGGAGGATCTTCCATCTGCCCGTTCTGAGTGGGGAGGACAAAGTCTGGGAGGGGTAGGGAAGGGTCTTGGGGCCAGGCCGAGGATGGATTTTAAAGGAATATAGGAAGTCTGATCCATTTATGACCCTTCCCCTCATTCTTGCCGTGACTGGGGGCGAGAACCCACCCAGGTGTAGGCAGTCATCTCCCCTTTGCAAATCTGGGTCCCCGGAGCCGGGCTGTGGACAGAATGTCTCTCTTCTCCCTGCCCCCTTTCTGTTGCTCTTCTGGGGTCTGGATTCAGGGTGTGTCCAAAACTTCAGTAATTTTCAGAGGCTGATACGTACCTACGAATCTTAATAGAACAATAAAAGCTTTTTAATGACTTGCTTCAAAGCTGCAGAGACAATGAGCAGAGAAAGAAAATGGAAAATCTCAAGTTGCATGGCAGAGCCCGTTGAGCCCCGCGTGGCGCGGCTGCAGAGCGCTGAAGCACTACTGACCCAGGGGGCGCAGTGGCCCAGCCTCGCCCCGGGGACCTGTGCTCAGCCCCGCGCCGTCCCGGCCTGCCTACCTCCAGAACCTGCTCAGCGGTGCAGGTCAGAGCTGCACTGTCTTCCCTCCCGCCCGCACCCATGGAAGCTGCCCGAGGACATCATTGGGCTCCAGCACCAAGCAGTGCGGGCAGTGGCCACTGACCGCTAGGAGCAGTCTGATTTCTCCAGCTGTATCAGATTGTCTCTAGATACGGCCCCAGTGTCTCTTTTTTGAGCAGTGGCGAATGTGACAGTGCTGATGGATTCCACTGAAGTGGCCCCACCTCTAGACACCCAATAGATTCCTCCGGATCCACCTCTGTGCTGACACACAGCAGCTCAGGACAAAGTCTGAAGCACCCAGTTACCACGGAATCCCTTAACTCATCCACACCCAGCGGAACGAGTGGCGCCGACTCTGTTGATTCACATGACATGACCGATGATGAAAGGGAGGCAGGGCCTGTGGATGAGCGCAAGTGGGTTCTGCATCTCCTGCCACAGGTGAGGTTTGGGAAGTATCTTACTAAGGATTTCTTCCAACAGTTACTTTCAAGCAAAGGCCTCTTCTAGAAATGTGGGCAAACACGTGCATCTCCAGACCTGCTTCTGAGCACTTAGAGGGACCCCGGGGAGCAAATGGTTCACGTGGTGGAATGGTACTGCTCGGCCTGTCATGTGGGAAGTTGCCGAACAGCCATGCACCCTCATTTGGGTGAGATGTCTTAGTATCATGGGGCGTTACCCAATGACACTGAAGAGAACACAGCTGGGTTTGGAAGGACCAGTTCCCCAAAACAGTATAACATTCTTGGCTGAGCAGGTTATCCGTCATCCACCCACCTCAGCCTTTCTTGCTGAGTGTTTTAATAAGGAGAAGCAATTCAGCCTTCATACATGGACCAGATGAAGATTTCTTAGGACACTGATTGGCGTGCACAGCATAGGGCAGGGCTGTGTCCTGTGTCCAAACCATGCTGAACGTAGCATCCTCATACTCTCCTGTGGTTATGGAGGGTTTAGCCTCACAGTGCCCTGGGCGGAGCTAGGGGAATGCAATACTGATTGTTCCAAAACAGGCTGTGTGCACATATCTCCTGCACTGCACCTTTCTATGGAGGCAAAGAGCACAGAAATACCACTAAGACCTTTGTTTACTCCAAATGACAAGAAGTCTTTTTGCTCATTTGAAGGGGGAGTGGAGGGTGTAAAGTATGCAGAATATTCGACAGAGGAACAGACTGTCTTTACAGATACCAGGAAGTGGTCTGGCATGAGAGGACAGTAAGCAGGAAGAGCAGGAGCCCCACTGCCTCCCCCTGGAAGAGGGTCCCTCTCAACCCAAAAGCCAGGCACAGGCGCGAAGAAAGACGAAGAGCAGAAGCCTGAGGAAGGCAAGAGAAAGCAATTCAGTGGGAGTCTCCGTTATTCATGAAGATGAGGAATGTCGGGTTTGGAATGACAGGCTTCTGGTTGAGAAACTTGACCATCTTATTTTGAGCGACGCTGTCCCTCTCGGCACGTTGCCCTCGGTTTTGGGGGCTACGGGGCTTTCTAATGTGCACGTGCAGTTAAAGCGAGAAAAGAATCTCTTTCTTCCTCCTCTGTGGCAGTTGCCACTTTGATTTTCATCCTGAAGAAAAGCGTTAGGTTTTGGAAAATGTCTGCTTCCTCCCTCCCCGGACCCTGTGCTGGGAAAAGCATTTCTCCATCCCAGTCTCAGATTCTGCAGGAATATGCCAGCCGCTGGAAATGTGAGTCCCCTGAGTTGTTTTAGAAAAATAGTGCCACGTATTAAAGGAACGTGCTAGGAAACGTCATGATCTCACGTACAATACTTTTATTTGGGAACCAAACTATTATTAAATCGTAGCTAAGCCTGGACTACAGTTTAATTATACTCAGTGTTTCCTAGATTATCATAAAGTTGTGTTTTTTTTTTCCTTAAATGCAAATCCGTGTTTTCCTGAATGGCCCACAGGTCTTTGCTAGCTTCCTAGGCTCATAGAGCAGAACCCGGAGCCCTTGCGAGACCTCCCTGGCCCTGCCCAGCGAGCTCCCACCTGCTCCCTGCCTACTCCCCTCCCTCTGCCACCCCTCTCTCCGCACCTTTCTGGGCCCCAGCAACTGGACCTCCTCCTGCGTCTCGAATGCGCCAGGATTTTTTCATATCTAGGTCTTCCCACGTGCCTTTAAAGTGCCCCCATCAGGCAGCCCTGGAAAGTGGCTGGATTCAGGTGTACATAGATCACTCGCATGAGCTGAGGACCCCGCACTGCCAGGCACAAAGGGGTCCTCCGTGAACACTGGTGGCAGGAAGCAATGAGTGAATGACCTGCCGTTCCATCGCGCTCCGGGCGCCTTGGGTGCACTTGTGTTTTGTAAGGGCCCAGGACATAGGCTTGTGTGTGAGTGTGGAGGGGCCAGGTGAGGAAGGTGGAACCTGACTCCTCCAAGACCCCAAGACGAGTGCTCTAGGTGAGTAAGGGCACGAGATGGCTCCTCTGTGGGCCCTGCAGCTCTGACTCTCTTTTTCTGCCCCTTTGCTCTTAGGTGGAAGGGGGCATCTGTGAACTGGAATGGCTCAGACCCTATCCTGTGAACCTTCAGGTGGCCGAGTCCTGTGGCTCCACCATTCATCTCAGGGGTGACAGCTGGGCCCCAAGCCTCAGGGATGAGCCTCTCAGAAGGGTGTCACCCCCACCTGGGACAGCACTGCTGCCGAAGCATCTGGAACCTCCTTGCCCCTTCCGTGAAGGGCCCGCCCAGGACTGTGATGAGGGCCTGGGTGCTGCGGCTATGTGGCCCCGTCCCAGCTGAGTTGTGACTGCCAAGGACAGGACGGAGGCCAGCTGCTGGGTCCTCTGCTGCCTTTTGCCCGCAACCCTCCCTCGCTCCCTGCTGGGCCGTCCCCTTGCCAAGCTTCTGACATGGTCGGCCCTGGACCCTGGGTGCTCGCTATTTCTGGTAGCTGGCTTTCTATAAAACAGGGGTGAAACCCATGGCAAAAGCCAAGACTCACTTGTTTTGTTGCTGCAAAGAAAGCACCAGGTCGGCCTGGTTCATGGCTCAGGTGGGAACAGTCCCGGGTGGAGGGGCCCCAGAGCCCTGGTGACCCGTGGTCTGTGATATCACCTACCAGGGTCTCTGCAGGAAAGTGATGGCCTCTGCTCTAGCCGTGCTCCTGGCTGGACTTCTGGTTTAGCCTGGCTTCCGCTGATCAGACCCAGGTCTAAGGCACCAAGTTTCATAAGCCGTGCTGACCCGGGAGCCCATCTCAGGCAGACCTGGATTTCTGCGGAAGCCCCAGAGGATAGCCCTGTGGTCCCGGAGGGCAGGCTGGGCCTGGCCAAGTGGGTGTGGGGCAAGGAGCCTTCTCGGGAGAGGCCTCTCGGCCACAGAGGGCAATAGGATGGGGGTGAGCAGAGGGACTGGGTGTGGCCCCCCTGTGTGTCTGTGTTGGGGCATGTGCAGAAAACTGGCTGAAAATGGGGGTGGGCAGTGCATGGAGACCCTTGCATTCCAGAGCCAGGATGGAACGGTGGGCACAGGAAAAACAGTCCCTCCGGGAGGGAAGGCAGCACAGGTGATGTCTCCTTCACCCCATTAACTTAGATTCTACCAATTCCAGGAGGGAAGGTGAGGAAGTGTAGAAACACAACGGGAGGCTGGTAAAAAAGACCAGAGAGAAAGGTGTCAAAACTGATGTCGAGGACCCTTTGCGATGGTTCCCAACACCAGGAGTGAGGGAGGGCACCCAGAGGCAGAACCCCAGCCTCCAGTAACCTGTCCGTGGCTGTCCATGTGGGAAGCAATGGATAGCAGAATGGCAGAGCCCTCGGGAGCCACAGTCCCATGCCGTCCCTGCTGTGCCAGCCAAGTACTTGGGCTGGGACTCTGAGCAGAGCCTACGGAGGAGGGTGCCGAACATAAGATCCTCCCTGGACCAGGAAGAGGCCGCAGGGGACCATGAGCACTGGATGGTAGCCAGTCCCCAGCCTCTGTGTGACCCCTGGGGCTCAGGACACAAGCAGCTCAGGGGCTGTGTTCACTCTGCAGCTCTGGCTAAAGGAGACCCCTTCTCTGTAAGTGCAAGGCAGGCAGAGGGCAAAACACCATTGGTGGTGCCAACTAAAGGGCTTGTTTTGTGCTCCTGTGGCCTGTGCACGAGCTGTGACCGCCTGTCGGTCTTCGGGGCTGGGCAGGGAGGAGCCCGGAGGGAAGTGAGGGGGCCGGGAGTGCTTTGTCCAGGCTGTGCAAGGGCCCCAGCGGGGCTCGCTATGTAAACTCCAGTGGCCATTCACAGCAGGCCTCCAGCAGAACTGCTTCCTATATGTCCCCGAAATGTTGATGCATTTGTTTTCCTTGGCCAGGGACAGGCCACTCCAGCTGAGTGACCAGCGAGGAAGGTGGTTTCCTTGCAGCGACCTTGTTTATCCGCCTGGAAGGAAAGCTGTCTTTTCAATGAAACTTGCTTAACCTCTTGACCAGGTCCCACTGGCAGGGCTGGAGAAGTCAAAATATCCCCGATGTTGTTTGAGAAGACCAGTTCCAGCAAATTACAAAAGCACTTTTCCAGAAGCCAAGAGACAGGTACACATACAGTTCGACACCCGTTGCCTGGAATTTTCTGGAAGGGAAGATGAGCAAAGCCTGACACCACCCCCTCCCAGACCAGAAGCTAGAGTGGGCCCACGGTACTGGGTTGAACCTGCAGGGATGAAATACAGGCCTGGGTGTCCTTGCTCATGGGCGTTCTCCATCTGGGGTGCAAAGTTTTCTAGGAAGATGTAGGTAAGCCTCAGCGGTCCATACCCCCCTCCAGTTATATTAAAGTCTTTGTGTACATGCACATATGTGTACTTTTCTGGGGAGAGGATCCTGCTTTCCTAATGGCCTTGAACTTGGAATAATGTGCCCTCCTTTTCCTTCAAGGGTAAGAGCCAACCATGATCTAGAGGTGAGTGGCCTCCCAAGGGCAGAGCCAGAGCTAACTTGGCCCCCATCTCTGGTGTCTGGTCCATCGAACGAGCAGACCTTGGTGGGAGGGAATAGCTTATCCTTTCTTACTCTAACCTCACATTGGAGGCTCTCTTTTTCTCCACTTCTCGTTTCTTGGTCTCTGGGTGAAAGAGCAGGTCAGTACCACTGCCTTTAGGGTGGTGCCACTTCCCTCCATGCTCTCATCGATGGATAACTCTTACGGGGGCCCTCCCATCACTGGGACCTCTCTGCGGGGTGCACAGGGCATGCAGCTTTCTGGAAGCCTCCCTCCCTGGGCTTTAGTGGAGGAGACGCGTCCCTTCTCGCCCAGGCCAGGCAAAGGCCTCCCCACCCCGCACCCTCACGCCTCTCTCCAAGCCCTCACTAGCTTCTGGCCTCTTCCACGGCCAGCCTGGCCCTTTCTTCACCTTGTCCCCTCTTGTCCCATGCCCAGAGGAAGTGATGGACCAATGTTGGCAGAACCATTTGCACCACCCTGTAAGTTCTACGTGGTGACCATCCAGGTAAGAAGAGCAAGTTCCAGAACTGCGAGGCTGCCCAGGGAGCCAGAGCTGGGCCAGGGCTTCGAGGGGTGTTCGGGACATGCTAAGGCAGGCGTGCGTCTGGACTCCACCTGACTGCCTCTCCGTGTCTGATCCAGAAGGGAAGCCAAGCAGAGAAGAGGGACCGCGGGGAGCGGGGGCCAGCCCCCTAGGAGGAATGGCAGAGCAGAAGGGCCGGTCTGTGCAAGGCTCCCACAGCCCCAGGCTCTGCTAAGCAACCAATGGCAGCGGGAGGATTCTCCTGCCCTAGTTCAGACCTGAGCCTCGGGACTCTCAACGACTCAGCCTCAGCGTGTGGTCCTTAGACCAGCAGTGCCGGTGACACCGAGAGTTTAGAAACGCAGAATGTCAGGCTCCAGCCCAGCCAGACCCGTTTTAATGAAACCCTCGGGGAATCAGATTAAAGTTCGAGAGGCTCTGCTCCGGAGCTTGCGATGCGGAGGGGCAACCAACCGTGTGGAAATGCAGACTTCGGCTCCACCATGAGGAAGTGCTGAAGGCACGCGCAGGAGCGGCATTGCTTCGGAGATGCCGCAGCGCGACCGGAAGGCCAGGGTTTGGTGCTGACCCGCCGCTTCCTGCCTGTGTGGCCTGAGCACTTGAAGTAAGCTCCCTGGGCCTCCATTTCCTCATCTACCAAGTGACCACTTCACAGAGCTGGAATGAGGATTCCGTGAGTCCACGCATTGTGAGGCACGTAGAGCAGAGCCCGGCCCTTCGCGAGGATTTGATGTGTGTTTGCTCTTAGTATTCGCGGGGGGCTCAGGGAGGCCCCTCCAAGGCCTGGATAGATGGGGCAGGTTTAGACAAGAGGAGAATTGGGTGGAAGATCTTTGTGGGTGAAAGGAGTGCTGAGAGCTGAGAGACCGAGTGTCCAGGTCTGTCGGTCTCATGGGGGGTGACCCGAGAGTGGGAGCCCCAGAGGGTTAGGAGAGGAGGCAAGCGGCAGGCAACGGCCTTAGCCAGTGGGCCGGGGGCCGGACCCGAGGACCGCCCAGAGCTCTGCTACAGGCCTCTGTCGCTGGCAGGGGCGTGGTGTGGGGCAGAGGCCGGGGCACACCGAGGGGCTCCCAGGTGCTCCCAGGGAAGGCAGTGTGAGTGACAGGTGAGGGGCGGGGAGGTGACAGACGCTAAAGCCTCTAGGAAGAGGCCCCGCGGACACTCCTCACGGGCCACCAAGCCCTTCTGGATCCCGAATCCTGCAGGAGGCTATCAGGCCGCCAAGTCTATTTGCAGGTATTTCCCTCCACCCACCAGAGTCCTCCCTCTTCCCTAATCATGCCCTAATGCTCACAGGGCTGTGGGAGCTGGAACTGCAAGGCAAAAATGCCAGGCATCTGCGATATGGACATTGCTTAATGCAGGACCGAAGTGGGCGGACGGGTGGGCGGGCAAGTGAGCGGGCCGGCTGCCCCAGGGGTCCGGGCGGCATGCTGCCAGGGCCTGCGTGTTGCTCCAGCAGACCTGCTCTGCACAAACAAGGGTTCAGAGCTCACCGGTTGGGTGCTTGGGTGCTTGGTGATTGTGGAAACCCAACGTTGGCCGTTCCCACCCCAACTTTCATACCATCCATAATCGGGGTGCTTCGTCCCACTGTCTTGCCCAGGTTCCCATTGAACACCCATCCTATGTCCTCGGGAAGCCACTGAAGGCCTTCTCTTTACAGACAGGGAAACCGAGGCTCAGATAGCAGTCCTGAGGTAAGAATCCTCCCGGGAAATTTCTCCTTCATGGGGTTCTCTTGGAGACCAAGTCACCTAATAGTCTGGGGACTAAAGGGAACGTATCTGATATCTGATGGGGGAGGAACGTAGGGGGGTGATGCCAACCTGCCTCTCAATCCCCTCATCACTCCTCCAGTCCCACCCACCCCGCGCCACAGCAGCTGCCCCCCAGGGAGCCCCTCACTGCCTGGAGCCTTCGCTCCTGCGGCGCGGTGCCTGGGTCCTGCCCTTTGGCTCCTCCTGTCCATGTGTCAAATTCTGCCCGCCCCCCAAGGCCTGTCTTCAAGGCCTCTAGGAAGCCCTGCTGCCGTACCCAGCTGAAGGTCTGGGTCTCCCAAGCCCAGATCCCACTTAGTGGCTATTGGTCACCCAGCTACAGGCTTCCCATTGCTACATGCACTGCACCTGTACACACACACACACACACACACACACACACACACACAGGTCTGTGCTTTCTTTTCCTGGGGCCTGAGGCTCCTTGTCTTCCCAGGTACCTGTCCTATCCTGGGGAATGAAGCCCAAGGTTCACGCCCCTTCTTTGAAGAAGCCCCTCCCTAGCCCACACCCATGCTCCCCTCTGCCCTACCTCCGGGCACAAAGCCCCAGGCACTGAGTGCTGGGGTGGGGAGGCAGCTGCAGTTGCCTGAGGTCTCCAAACCGTTGATTCCGGGTGTGGTTTTGAGATTAAACCTGGCACCTTTCCTGTGGCACCTGATAAGGGCAATCCTGGGCTCTTATCTGGCATTTTCTGTTTTAAAGCCTGCCGACATCTGGGAGGCTGTCAGAGTCCCGCCTGTCTTCTGAGTAGAGCCCTGGGTGATAAGCGCCCACCTCCCTGGGCCCTGCTGGACGCCCTGCGTAGGCACTCTCAGGGCATCACCTCTGGGCCCGGCCTCCCCGTTCCCCACCCCAGCACAGCGACCGAACCTGAGGGGGTGCTGTTAATGCCTATGTCAGACAATTGTGTAATCAGGCTGCACTGTGTGGGGGGACTGTAATCTAAGGAAGGATTGCTTCTTATTGATTGATGCCTGACACCATTCTCCAGACTCCTGGACTCAGATCCTTCTTAGATTTTGTCAGGGGCATAGGGCTCGGAGGAGGGGAACCTACAGCGACTGGAGTAGTCAGGGAGGCCTCTTAGAAGAGGAGGGTTGAAACTGAATCCTGAAGGAGGGCTGGGGAGGATAGTCAGAGGCACCCCAGATGGCGTGGGCAGGGGCAGAGCTGCCCGGGGGATGGGTCTGGGGGTCTGAAGTGGCAAGAAGTTTAAGGATATTAGGGCTGAAGGGCTTTGTATGTCGAGCATAGGGGAGCCATGGAGGGTTTCAGAGCAAGGTGGTGGTAGATCCAACTGTTTGAAAAGGCTGACACTGCAACCATGTGGAGTTCAGGTGAAGCTGGGGGAAGATGCCAACTTCAGGGCTGGGGCCGCAGGGAGGGGAGGAGGTGAGAGAGAGCTTACACTGCAGGGTTCAGCCAGGGAGCAAGGCTGGGGCCCACAGGCCCAGGGTCGAGGCCCCCTCTCTCCTGCTTCCTGGCAGGCGGGCCTCAGCCTTGAGCAGTCGTCCCCTCTGTCTGCCCCCTGCCGGCGCCAACGCCGGCGGCTGCAGCTCTCCCAGGAGCAGCCTTTGCAGAACATCCCTGCCTCCCAGTGAACGCTTCCGCTGCCCCTGCCTTGGCAATTCATGAAGGAGGGACCTCAATGCGAGGAAGTGCCCAGGCCTTTGTTCTGGCTCTGGCCACAGCTGGACCCACTGCCCATTGTTTTCGAAGCCGCCAATGACCTTGGGTCAGCTGGACGGCACCCACGGATTCCCTTGGGCATGGCTACCTTCAAGTGCACGTGGAAGACAGCCAGGTTGGCAGGATGGTTCTCAGTCTCCCAGCAGCCTTGGGGAGGACCGCCAGGCCCCATCTGTGTTCTCAGAGCCTGGAACCCCCGGCTCTGGCCATCTGGGGAGTCAGTGGGCATAATGGAAAATACTCATCTCCCGAGGACCAGAAATCTCTCGGGCAAGAAAGCAGACGGTGTCCCAGACTGCCCCGGACCTGTGGGTAGAAGGCCCAAGTCCGTTCATCTGCTGGTCCCTCTTTGGTTTTGGGGATCCTTGCTGCACAGGGTGTGCACAGCGAAGGGACCTGGGCAGGTCGTCAGAGCGATTTTGGAGTTTTGATACTTGGAGTTTGCTCCCTGGGTTTAGATCTTAGCTCCAACTTCTCAGTTGTGTGACCTAAATTAAGTTACAAAGCAAACAGGCAAAACAAACAAACAAACACACACACACCCCCTCTGAGTGTCGCGTCCCTGCCTGTAAAATGAAAATAATCACATCCTGTACCTGTCAGGGTTAGTGCAAGGAGGCGGGGGGCAGTGCTCGGAACAGGCGCTCACACCCAACCTGCACGCGGGGGATAGGTGCTGGCTGTTTTGTGGGAGCTGGATGGGAGGGTGCAGGGATTGGGGTGGACTTAACTCACTGAGAATCAAGAAGTGTGACCACCTGCCATGCTGTGACACAGTGAGGCCAGCTGGACCTTAGCCATGTCACCTGTCCCCTGCGATCAGGCCCTACCTTTCCAAGCCCACCCCCAGTGGCAGTCCTTCCTCTGCTTTCCTCAGCTCTCGCCTCATCCCAGAGCTTCTCCTGAGCTGGAAAATCTATGTCTTCCTCTCCGGTTGCCCCCAACAGGCCCTCCTCCTCCTCTGAGCTCTGGGCCCTTGTTTGTAAAATGAAGTGATTGGATAGGTGGCCTTATGCAGTTGGTCCCACATTCTCATCAGTGACCACCCCTGGAACAGAGACCACTGTGTGCAGCGCCTCATGGGCTTATCACTCCACCTCCCACTTCCGGATGGGGAAACTGAGTCTCAGCCTACGCGCTACCCAGGGCCTAAATGCTAAGAGGTGGCAAGTATCACATTCTTCCTACTTACTCCCCGGCCTCCTGGAATCCCCCAAGCAGGGCGGACAAGAGGGTGCGGCTTCCTGCAACCCCTCCTCTCCTATCTCCCCTTACTTCCTCCTCGTCACCAGCCCAGGCCTGCAACTTCGGGGTTCTGGGAATGTCTGTGAGTGTCCTGGTTTCTAGCCTGGGAGCTATTGTGTGGGAGCCCAGCCTTTCCTTCAATTCAGACTTCTCCCCGCAAGGAGCTGGAGAGAAGGATGGGTCAGAGCCCCCGCTCTGGCCCTGCCTGGAAGGGGGCCCCGGCAGCCAAGTTGGGAGCAGCCATCCGACCCCAGTGGCCCCCGCACATCCCACTTCCTATTGTGCCCTGGCCACCACAGCTTGGCAATGACACAAAATGCCTGGAGCTTTTTTCCTCCTTCCCTGCAAGTGCAGATGCACCTTCACTTTATTTGTCTAAGGTTTCCATTTCCTTTTCTGGAAAGTCATCGGGGTCCCGCATGTCCCTTTCATCATGAAGGAGGCTGGGGAGGGAGGGGGGTGTCCAGGGTCCCATGGGGAAGGAGTGAGTGAGGAAGGTTGAGTGCCCAGTACCTGCGTGACCCTGTGCTGTGCCCTCCCTGACCCCCCCGCCCCACTTCCGGCTCAGCTGACCCCTCAGGTTGGCCTTTCATATTAAGGCCTCCCCGCTGGGGCAGCGAGTGCCCAAGGCCATGTGGCATGAGGCTGCCCAAGTCTGTCCGCTCTTGCGTCCTGTCCGTGGCTGTGCCCACAGGCACACTGAGTCCTGACTGCCCGAGCTCCCTGTTCAGCCCCAGCTTCCCCCCGAACTGGTCTGGGTCTGGACCTCCCTGAGGGCTGAGCCACTGTGTCCCAGCCCGGGCGCTCCCTGAGGCGGGCAGGGTCCTGGAGGGGGAGCAGAGATCCGGGCTGTGAAGGTAGAGTCACACAGGACACCATGGGCGTGAGGATGGCGAGTGGGCAGTGTGCCATCCCACCTCCACCAGCCCCCTCTGAGAGCCTGAGCCAGCCGTGGTGAGAGGAGCAGTGAGGGAACGTCCCCACTCCCACCATGGCTAGAAGCCCACCCCATCCCATCTCTCCCTCTGCCCAGGCTTTCCTCTCCCCAAACTACCTCCCTTCCTTTACATAAACAAATCTGTCTGCCATGTCCCCTCCTCCAGGAAGACTTTCCTGATTACTGGGAAGAGGTGGGGCTTTTCCGCTGCCCACAGATCCACCTCACCCCTTCCGGAGGCTCAGGCCTGGGCCCAGCTGCCCTGCCCTGAATGCCGAGGGCTGCAAGGGGGCCCATCAGAGCTCCAGGCTTCGCTCCGTTGTCAAGGACACTTGAGTCAGCTAGTGTCTGGACCAGCATGTGGTGCAAACTGGTTTCTGATGGCTTTGCCCACGTGGCTGGATACCAGGGGCACTGCGTTACATACGCTGTCACTTTCCATTAGGGATATGTCCAACGGGGGCACCCAGGCTCAGCCCTTCTCAGAGAAAGGCCTGCAGAGGCCCTAAAACACAGCCTGTTTCCCATAGCTCCGGCCCCTAATAGCTGCTCCATCAATCCCCTGGCAAGAATCAAGAGACTTCCTCCTGATAACAGGCCACTGTCTCTGCTCTCGTAGAGTAAGAGCTGGTAACTATGTCTTTTCCTTCTTCCCATGGCTTCCAGGAAGCTCAGCCGCAAAGGGACGCCCAGTTGTAATCTCTCTCTGGCATCATGGAAGGCTTCCTCCCTCCCTGTCTGTCATTTCAGTGACACTGTGACTGGGTGGTTTTGTTTTGGTTTTTTAATTTGTCTAATCCAGCCCCTTGCTGCTCACAGTCCTGGGACCAGCAGCCTCAGCCTCACCTGGGAGCTTGTTAGAAACGCAGATTCTCAGGCCCTGCCTCAGACAGAATCAGGATCTGCCTGTAACAAGATCCCCAGTGGATGTGTGTTCATGCCAACGTCTGAGAAACACCGATGGAACCCTCTGGATAAAAAAAGGTGTGTAAAACAAGACCTGTAAGGAGTCTCCCCTCTCCCACCCTGATTTCCCTACCTGAGGACTTCACCTCCGCTGAGCTCCACCTGAGCCTGAACCCGACCCCACCCCCGGCCCTGGCTTTGATCTGGGCCTTCCTACCTGCTTTCTGGCAGGGCCTGGTCCCTGGCGGGTGTGGCGTGGAACCCTCTTGCGTGCCCGCCTGTAGGCATGAGGCAGGTGGCGGGCCTGTGCCCCAGGACAGGGGACCCCTCATCGAACTGTTGTGTGTCCCCTCATGGACCAAGGCCGTCCTCCTACAGCGTTGGGCTCGTGGCCTCTCCTGGAGTGTAACGGGATTGCCTTGGAGTGATGGGGCCAGGCCTGGGCACCCTACTGCCACTAGGATGAGGCAGGAGCACAGAGAGCCTGGGAGACTTGGGGATGGCCCACCTGAGAGGTGACAGTCCCCAGAAAACAGGTCCTTATATTCATGCTTCTGCTCTAAAGCACTGTCCCTTAGGGTTGGGGGGATACGCTTGGTCTTTGGCCCTGAAGGGCAGCACTGGGAAAGGTGGCAGCATTGCCAGGAAGTGACATATAAGCAGCAGCTCTCTCCTCAATTATGATGAGAAAATAACAGGCCCCAGTGATGAGAAAATAACAGGCCCCAGTGGGGGAGGTACTCACATGGGGGGGTCACAGCCCTCTGGGGGGATGGTGTCATGGAGATTCCCAGGTCTGATGATGTGCAATTGTAGGCAGCCTCTGTGATCCCTTCAGAGTCTGAGATTCTATGATTCAAAGTGCTGCCTCCTCCAGGAAGGCCTCTATGACTTCTCTCACCTTTACTGATCACAACCTTTCCCCCAGCTTATAACCTTGCCTGGGCATTTCTATGAATGCCTTGTATTTGTCTGGGATGCCCAGCCAGCCTAGGAACCCAGGGCCTGGGGTCTGTCCTCTTCCCACTTGTCCTCAGATTGGTTGGTGGGTTGAGCCAGAGACCCGGGCAGGCAGCGGATCCAGGCCTGGAGGGTCACTCTTTCCCAGCTGTCTTTAAAAATGGCCACTTCTGTGGCTTCTGGCTCTTAAATACGAGGGGCTTGGGGAAAGGCCTCTCGCCTGCCCTTGGGCTGCTGCCAACACGGATCCGTTCTCTCTCAGGCCTGGGCAGAGGCAAGGCCAGTGTGAGTTCCAGATACTGCAGCCCGAACCCCTCCAACCTTGGCTTCTCGAGGTCCCAGTGATGCCAGCCCCGGGGCAGGGTGGGAAGGTGTGTAGGGAGGAAGGGGGGCTAGCCCTGTCTCGTTCATGCACCAAGTCCTTCCTGGCCCACTGCGCCCTACTCGCCGCCTCTCTGCTGGTGGGGGGTAGAGGCAGTTGAGACTGGCCCCCCCGTGTGCTCATGGCCTCCATTTCCCTTTGAGCAACAGGGTCTTAATGACCCGAAAACCCTCCTGCCCTAATGTTCTAATACCCTGGGAGTTTGGAGGTACCCAGCCCTGGGGATTGGAGGGCCCTGGAGGGGGTGGTACGAGGGCCTGTGAGTTGGCGTCCCAGGACCGGTGGGCATAGCCATAGCACACTAGCACAAAGCAGGAGGTGTGTGTGCTGGGGTGAGGCTGCAGGCACTGGGGGCGGGGGAGCCAGGGCCTGGCGGGGTGCAGGGGCCCAGGGCAGGGGGCCATGTCATCATTTTCTCATTAGGCAAGACAGCAATCCGCCTGTGTGACATGATCTTGCTGGTCCTGTGGGCTCCAGGAATGTTGGCGTTACATGAATAGAATCTCCAGACCGAGCCGCAGGGGGAGGGGTCTCTAGTGGATGCTGGCAAGGGCGGATCCTGCCCACCCCTGCTCCCACCCTCCTAGATGCGCTCCCCCCAGTCCCAGTGCACAGCACCGCGGCATCCTAGGGAGTCCAAGAGTGAAAGAGGGTGGTCCCACAGATGGCCCTGGGCGGCCCTGCTTCGTGGGTGCCTAGCACCCTCCCCTAACACTGGCTGGTGGGCTGGCAGGAGGCTTGCCCCCGTTCACCTTTGAAAGCTTCCCCAAGCTACCCTGTGCACTGAGCCTGCTTCCTCCTGGCTGTGACCAGAAAGTGGTTCAGTCCCAGTCCCTGCCCCCATCCAGGGCAGGGGGCGTGTCCCAGCTGGAGATGAAGGGCAACTAGGACACACATGGCAATGGACTGAGCATTCCCACACGAGGAACCACAAAACCGTGCACTTACAGCAATGCCCGCCACTGCGTAGCTCTCGGCCACGGCCCCTCACCTCCCATTTAAGTTCAGCTCGGCAGTAAGGAGGCGAGAGGAGCGAGGCCCTGGCTTGTGAGCGACACGGGGGGCAGCAACCATGAGCACTCACAAGTGCCAGAGAGATGGCACAGAGGCCCCAGGGCTCGGAGGCAGGCAGCGCACACGGCAGAGGGTTTGGGGGTGCAGGGGTTCGTGGCCACGATGGGCGTTGTGACTCTGTGTGCTTGCATGCACGTCTCCATGTGAGGATGTGTATGCACTTGTGTATATCTGCATCTGGACATGTGCATGTGTTTGCATGTGTGTATACACAGATATATGCATGCAACGATGAGCAGTCCAGGCAACCAATGTGTGTGCATTGCATGTATATAATGTGCGCACTGTCCACACCCATGTATATGTGTGTGTGAGCGTGTGCTGTGTGTGCATGTGCACATGTGTGTATGCAAACCCATGCACTGTTGGGAGGAGGAAAGGACAACCAGGCCCAGACTGTGGTACCCTGGCCACGTGTGACTTCGTGAGAGCAAGTAGGAGGGATGGAGGACTCGTCATCAAGGAGGAGAGGACTGGGGACACAGCTCCACCCAAGAATACACCTTCTGTGCTGGAAGGGCCAGTGCGAGCACAGCCAGAGCTGGGGCGTGCCCCGGCCCGGCCCTGCCCCGTGCATGGCTGTCACACAAGCTGCTGTGGTGGCAGTGGCAGCGGCAGTGGTGGTGGTCAGTGCCACATGACGACTTTCATTTTGCTTCTGTGGGCCTCTTCCTCCACAAGAAAATACTAAGAACTGAGGTTGATGACTGGGTCCGTTTAAACATGAGTGCATGGACCCTGGTGGTCCATACAGCCACTGTCACAGTGAAAGAGGGGCTTCCCTGACACTCTGGCACCCGCTGGCATCCGAGCAGTCTGCTGTAGGGCCTGGGAAGGACCGTGAGGCTGCACCGGCGTGGGCACCTCCTCCCACCGGAAAAGCCCTGTGAAGCGCCCAGCTTGTCTCAACATCAGGGCCCAGAGGAGGCAAGGACACCTCAGCATGGCTGATGGGACCAAGGTGTCACTGGAACAGGGTCCAGCAGCCATGGAGGTTCTCAGGAGGAACCAGGACCAAGAAAGATGTGGTAAGAGTGGCAAAGGCAGTGAGACCCACAGGAGGGCGGGGAGGCCGGGTGGCCAGGTGGCGGCGGGTATCTGGGAGAGCGGTGGGAACAGGATGACTTGTGGTGAACACCCACTCGCTCACTCTGGGGACACGGGCTATAGGTGCGGAGTGGGCCGGGGTGGGGCAGGGAGCACAGGAAACCTCAGACAGTGAGCAGGACTCCCAGAGCTGGGTGCTGGTGGCTCCAGGGCGGCAGCCCTGCCGGGGGTTGACGAACCTCTATACTTTTTCAGGACCTGCGAGGAGGCACAAAAAGGCTAGGTTTAGGGGGCCCAGGGGAGGAGAAGGCAGGCCCCCCATGGTTGCTTTCTGGCTCTTCGGGGCCTCTTGGTTCTTGGTCAAGGAGGGCACTTTGCTGAGTCCTTTCTGGGGTCCCAGGAGGTGACTCGTTGCGACCAGAGAACAGAGGAGGGAGAAACTGGGTGTGGCTGGCCACCTGGCCTCGGCAGGGACCAGGAGACCTGGATCCCAGGCCTACCTCCACTGTGACCCACTAAAGGACCCCAGGCATGTCACCTCGCCTCTCTGAACCTCAGTTTCTCCATGAGCAAAATGAAGGCATTAGATCCAATGCTATCTGTCCCCCTTCTCTCAATGTGATGTTTTATGATCTAACAAGGCAAAAACAAGAGATTTGTGAGGGCCCAGGGCAGGGGGGCTGGGGGCTTAGAGAGTAGAGCGAGAAGCTATGTGGCAGCCAGGCTGGGGGGCAGGGAAGTTTGGTTGTGTGCCCAGTGTGAGGATGTGATCCCAAACCACCTACTTGACCAGAGCTTCCTTCCAGGGAACTGCGGCACAGAGGTGAGTTCCAGGCAGGCCCCCCTGTCCTACCCGTCCCCAACCACCCTACCCCCAGCCCCTGAGGATGTGGCGGGCAGCTCTGCACAGAGGCACCACCAGCACTTTCTGGAACTGAGGGATGTCGCCTTCCGGGCCCAAGGTCCTCCCAGCCCGCGGGGCAGGTCCGGGCCGCGGAACCGTGACTCCACTCTCTCTTAGAGGACCTGCTCTGTCCCAGCGGAGCGGGGGTAGGACAGGGGCAGCTCTATGCTGTCACAGAGCCCTCATTCAGGCCGGGAGCCCAGCCTGACCGTTGGGTCTCTGTGGACACGTTGTATCAAACCCTCCTGGACCCTGGCTGGGTTGGGGAAGCTTTTTTCTGTCCGCTTTCTCCGGCTCCTCCTCTGTGGCATCAAGTGGGGGCGATTGCTGGAGAGCTGGAAAATCCTGCTTCCAGAAGTAGGTTTGACACTGTCCCTCTCCTCTGTCCTTCCCGATAAGCCATGATATTGCTCAGGGCAGGCGCGGGTGGGGGTGAGGGCAGCAGGAGAAGTGAACCGGAGGTAGCGACTTAGAAAATGACTAAATTGTTCCTCCTCTGGTGAGCACCGGTGGCTCACTAAATCCGGTTTTGATTTAAGGGGGATCGTGTGACACCTAAATGGCCAGGAGCTATCTGTCACACAGGGAGGAGCTCTCATGCCTGGAGAGGTGGGCGCCATATCCTTGCGGGGAGTCAGGTAGTGAGAACAGATGCCTCCCAGATGACCGCCTGCCAAGCCCAGCCCTGTGCGCTGCTCTGCTGGGGGCCCCAGCCTCACCCCACAGGGCCAGGAGGGGGCAGCCTGGGCTGGTGCACGCTCACGCCCAGAACTGGGGGTGCTGCCTTGGAGGAGGGGGTCAGAGGAGGCTGGTGCAGGAGGGAAGGAGGAAGGGAGTATGCATGCCAACATCTAGGGACAGGAACCAGGCTCTTGTCTGGAGTGGAGAAGGGGTGGTGGCCAGCGGCCAGCCTTGAGGACTGGGCTGAGGAATTTGAGGGGACATCCTGTACCCTTTTTGGTCTCTGTGCTCTGGGCCTGGGTCCCTCCTCCACTCCCCTGGGAGGAGATGGCCGTGCATCTTGGTTAGGCTGGGTTCACACTAGTGTCGAATCTGCACTTTGACCTGTACCTCCCGTAGGGCCGGGGAGGGAGACAAGCCCCATGTGAGTGGCCAAGAGGGCCTGCAGGTCCTAGATCAAGGTTGGGGAAGGATGGTAGTGAGCGTCCCAGCCAGGGGGCAGGGCTGGGAGGCAGCAGAGGGCTGCCCTGGGAGGGCTGGTCTCTGATTCTCGCAGCTGCCTCTGGGCACCGTCTCCGCCCCTTGGTCCTGCCTTCCCAACCTCCATCAGGGCTCTCTGTCTCCACTCAGAGAAGCCTGGGCGACTCTGGAAAACTCATCTGAGCTGCTGGTGAGCTGACGGTGCGTGGATGGTCATGGCCAGTTGGCCGTCTGAGCCCCCTCCCGCCCCAGGCTCCGTCTTCCCAGTGGGGCTCCTGGCGGCAGTGAAGTCATTGGTTCCCATGGCCCGGCCTGCGGTGGGAAGCCCTTGCCTGGCCCTGAAGGGAGGGTGCATTCCTACTGCCCTGCAAGCCACAGAAACTCCTGGCTAAGAGAGCGACAAACCATGGCCACGCCCGTGGGCGCCTTCCCCCGACACAGCCCGAGGTCCAGGTCCTGAACCAGCATCTGAGGCTCTGTGCACCCACCTCTGGGCAAAGCCTGAGGTACTCCCACTGGGTCCTGGTGGGGACAGAGCCCAGATTGTCCTGGGAACAGCTCTGACTGGAATTCAGAACTTATGGGGCATGTCAGGAACAAGGCACATCTGGAAAAGTGTTTGTAGGAAACGTTGCTCTAGCAGGGCCGGCCGGTGCCCTCAAACCCCGCCCAGGGCTCAGGAGCTGGTGTAAGGGGCAGTCCCCCCTTATTTAGCCTGGCTCAGGCCCGCGGGTCCTGGAGGCTGGGCCTGTGCCACTGCCCCCGGGAGGGACACGGAGCCTGCCGAGTCGGGCCATGCTGGAGGAGGAGCTGGGGTGGAGGCCGAGCCCTTCCCAGAGCCTAAGCTCCCAGGCCAGTAGGCCTGCAGGGGTGACTCTGGCCTTGCCCAGCTTCTCTGTGTGTCCACTCTGAGCCCCGTGCTTCCTCCCCATCCAGCCCCCACTGTACCCTAATTATTCAGGAAAGCTGAGGAGAACCCCTCACCCATCCTGGCACCTCTGCAGCCCTTTACCCTTGGAATCTGGGGATTCCGTCGGTAACCAGGTCCTTCCTGACAGGCAGGCAGAGAGCCAGGCTTGGGCTCTGGGAATGAGGGGCTCCTGAGTTCTAGTCCCAGCTCTGCCATTCTTTGTCAAATCAGTTAGCGCCTGAGCCTCCCAGGACTGTGATGAAGACAGGCCATCAACTAGATGCTGTTACCTTCCTCCCTTCCCTGTTTGGCTCAGGTTTGTGGCAGACCAGCAGGAGGGAGATGGAGGGGTTTGGGGCCTTCCTGGGTCCAGGACTCCCATAGGGGACCTTCTTCATTTCCCATTCAGATAGCCAAGGCCTGGTCACAGAGGCCCCTTGGCATTATGGGAGATGGCAGGTGAATAAGGTGGGCTGGGGATGCCAATGCCTTTGTCCAGAGGAATGGAGTATAATGGTGGCACTTAAGGCAGAAACCATGCTGGCGTGGAGAAGAGGGTGGGAGATGCAGGGGGTGGACGGGGTGCTGCCCTGAGGACCCCATATATCATCCTGACATTGGTGGTTGCCTAATTTGTCCGGGCAAAAGGGGCAAAAGTGCTTTGCCTACCCCGTGACAGCAGGGTCTCCCATCCCCTGCCCTGCTCCAGGAAGATGTGGGCCTCTGCCAAGGACACAGTCACATGCTCTGTCATCCAGAGTGCCCGCAGAGAGCTCGCGGGCGCACGCGCTAGAACGCAAGCTTCAGGAGGACAGGGGCTGGGTTGTCTGGTCCGTAGCTGCCTCCCGGTGCCCAGGATGGTGTAGGGCACGTGATATGCATTCAGTGAGTGTTTGTTGCCTAAATTAGTAGGTCCCAGGTGACTCTCACCCTGGTGCACGGTGGCACACCATGTGTCCTCAGCTACACGGACCCTGACCTGGCCTGCGAACACTGTCACAGGACCCAGGACATGCACAGGCCCCCGAAGCTCCTACTTCTAACTTTGCTGTGCTGCGCCCGCCCTCCAGCCTGAGCCCAGTGGCCGCTGCAGGCCTGTTGCCAGCTGTTCCCTGCCACCTTCCAGCCCCACGCTGGCTGGGACCCAGTACCTGCCAGTGTCAGAGCTCATCCCTGTGCCAATCAGAGGGCAGGGACAGGTGTGGCCCTGTTGGGACCTGGAAGGGGAAGGGGAAGGAGGAGGGTGGAGTGTTTGTCCCTTAGAGGACATTGAAGGGAGACGATCCTGTTCTAGAAGACCCAGGCTGAGGGGTGCCCCAGCCCTGCCCTTAGATCTGGTCTGGTGGGAAACAGGGCCACCCTCCGAAGTCTGGGTGGGGAGTATCTCAGGACTGTGGAGGGAGCCTGGGACCAGGGGCCAGGGCGAGGGGGAGCCACCCAGGCTGCGGGGAGCCGAGCCAGTGCCAAGAGTGACGGATGCAGAGGAGATTCTGGAAGTGGCCCCAGCGGGGCTGGCGCTCTCTCTCTCTCTCTCTCTCTCTCTCTCTCTCTGCCCCTCCCCCTCCCTCTCGGTTAATAAGGTACCGATTACTCCTGGCCTTGGCTGTTGGGTCTCTCTAGGCAGGTAGGACTCACTGGCCACCACACCGACTCCTGCCTTGTGTCCACTCCGTCCTATACTTACAGACACTGGAGTGTATTTGGATGGACCGAGCCCCTCCCCCTACGCCCAGTGGGCCTCCTCCCTGGTGACCCCTGGTGGCTCATCGCTGGGGCCAGGGTGGCCCTGGTGTGTGCTGTGGCCAGGCAGAAGGCTGGCCAGGGACAGGAGGTGCAAGACCCACAAGCTCATCTCTGCCCTGCCCCTGGTACACGCACAACTCAGAAAAGTCCTTCCCTTCCCTGGGCCTCAGTTTCCCATGTGTGAAATGGGGAGGCGCCAACACTCACATGCAGGGCTGTGGCGGGGCAGGCAGGAGGCGGGAGGAGAGGCCCAGGGAGGGCCCCTCTCTTCTGGGCTGGCCTCCCGCCTCGGGCTCCGCCTGGCTCCTCCTTCCACACACCAGTGTGCAGCAGGAGGGTGGACTGGGCCCTGGGTTCCCCTCCAGCCTCAGGGCCTGGGAGCCTGGTTTCTTGCTCAGTTCATTGGCTGCCGCTGGGCCTCTGCTTGGGGACTCACAGGATGCAGGCTGGACGGCATGGTCGGCATCTCTTCTTCCCCTCCCTTGCTGGGGGCGGAGTGGGTGAGAGCTGGTCCGGCTCCTCCGCCCACCTCCCTGCTCCTCACCCACCTTCCCCTTTTCACTTCTGGCTCTAGGTCCAGTTAGGTCTCCCCTCTTTCAGCTGGTCTCACCCTTTGTGCAAGCTCTTCGTCTCTTTCTCAGCGCTGGCTTGTGCCACCGTCTCTGCCCGGGGACCCGTCTCTTCCAAGTCCATTCTCGTGATGACTCTACTTCCCTCCCACTCAGTGTGTCTTCCTCTCCTGCTGGCCTGTGTCCTCCCTTCTTCCCTCCCCAGTCTGTGTCTGTCCTTCCTTTCTTTCTCTCCCCTTTCCCTCCCGGCCGTCCAGTCTCCGGGTCGGGCTGTCATGCCTTCTGTCTCCCCAGCGGTTCTGCCAGCTTGACAGCCTCTGAGAAGAAAGACCTACACTGCCCTTGTCTTCCCCTGCTGGCCCCTGAACCATTGATTCGAACTGCTCTGGAAGCTTGAGGCCACCCGTGGCGGGGGCTTCCCTCAACCCCACCCCAGTCAGTGCTGCCCTTGGCCACAGCGTAGAGAGGGTGGTCCACAGACAGACTCTCTGAGAATTCTCATGCCTCTGTGTCCCTTTCAACTGAGACCTGGCTGGTGAGTGTGGGGGCTCTGGGACATTCCTGAAGTGACATGCAGTGGCCAGGCTTGGACTGGAGTGCAGGAGGCCCCTCTGGATCCCAGGACCCATGGGCTCCAGACTAACCAATTCGGGATGGGATGGGGATGCCAGACCAGCAGAGTCTCGGTGCCCGCCTCCAGGGAGGGCAATGTCCACCCGCCAAGCCCAGCCCACCCACCCCGCCCCATCTGGAGTGCCTGGCTCTGCCCTTGGGCACCCCCTCAGCGTTGCACGCAGGGCGGGGACACCTGGATTTGCCTGGCCCCCTGAGTGGGGCCAACTTGGAGGAATTTCCCAAAGCCTATTAGAGCAGTGGCGGCCTTCCGCCTGCCTCCTCGGGCTGGGCAGGGCTGCGTGAGGAGGGAGAGAGGGAGGGAGGGGGCAGAGGAGGAAGGGAAAAAAGTTGGCAGGCCAACAGCAGAGCTGTGTCTGCATCCATCGCTGAGAGGAGGCCCGTGTGGTGTGGGGCGGGCCGGGAGCGAGGAGAGGCCTTCCTCCCTTTGTGCTCCCCCTCCCCTCCTCCCCCCGGGGGCCCTATAAATAGGCCCGGCCCGGGCCGCGGCTCAGCTCTCAGAAGGAGTCAAGCACCAGGCGGCAGTTGCAAGCCAGGCCCCCCACCAGCATGGCCAGCGAATTCAAGAAGAAGCTCTTCTGGAGGGCAGTGGTGGCCGAGTTCCTGGCCATGACCCTCTTCATCTTCATCAGCATCGGCTCTGCCCTGGGCTTCAATTACCCGGTGAAGAACAACCAGACGTCAAGTGGGATCCAGGACAATGTGAAGGTGTCCCTGGCCTTCGGGCTGAGCATCGCCACGCTGGCCCAGAGCGTGGGCCACATCAGCGGCGCCCACCTCAACCCGGCCGTCACCCTGGGGCTGCTGCTCAGCTGCCAGATCAGTGTCTTCCGGGCCATCATGTACATTGTAGCCCAGTGCGTGGGGGCCATCGTCGCCACTGCCATCCTCTCGGGCATCACCTCCTCCCTGCCTGACAACTCGCTGGGCCGCAATGAGGTGAGTGGGGTAGGCTCTCGAGTGATGCTGACACGACACCCGTGTCGTCTCGCACGCATGGGGCAGATGGGACACTGAGGAAGAGAGAGGACAAGAGGTTGCTGGAGGTCTGGCCGAGAGGGGTCTGGCCAGAGTCTGTGTTCTGCCTGGCACTGTGGGACGCTGAGACCCAGAGAATAACAGTCTTGCCAATGTTCCCCGAGGACATCTATTATGGGGGCTACAGCTCCTGAGGCAGCTGATGTTTGGGCCAGCAGTTCCTCCCCTGTCACCTGTAGTTTCTGGCCCCCCTCAGTGCTGCCTGTGCGGTCAGCCCCCTCCTCTGCAGCCCAGACCCTGCGGAATCTGCCCCTATCCCCAGCCCCCGAACCAGATGCCCAGCAGGCAGGTCTGCAAGTGTGTGGGCAGGGCTCCTGTGGGACCCTGTGGGCAGGACCCACTGACCTCCAGGGAGACCCCCCATTCACACAGGTCCCCTAATAAACTGCCTTCAAGGAAAAAAAATCCCCTCCCGTTCCTCAGACCCTAGGAATCCGACACGTTCTGGGCTGTTTGCAGGTGGTTTTCCTGGATTACACTGTGGGCCAGGGCGGGACATCTTGTCTCCTGTCTGGGTTCCACTCACTGTCACTGGGCACTGAGAGGCGGGACACGTGCGTTTGTGTGTGTGAACGGGTGATACATGTGGATGCCGGCGTGGGTCTCGAGTTTGCACATCCCGTGCTCTCCGGGCTGGAGGCAATCTGGTTCTGTAAGCGTGTCTGCGAGCACATCCGTGTTGCAGTGTGGGCCCGTGTGGGGTGAGTGGGTCCCCGCCTGTACCCACTCTCCTGGCTCGAATGGGGCCCGGGCTGGGGGCACTAATGATAAGCAGATGTTGGCGACTGGGTGGCAGCTGCTGAAAAGAATTCCTCGTGGGCTGCTTAGCACAGCTAATTGGCTGTTGGCTGCGTTGCCTGCTGTCGCAGACCTGGGCTTTTCCAGACCTCGAGCCAAGTGCACACTCAGACCCAGCTTGGGCCACGGCAGGGGGAAATTTGGCCTGAGAGGCTGAAGAAGGCTTGAAGGATGTCGTGGAGCACCTGAGGCTGAGGGGGTACAGCCTCCCAGGGAGGGACAGGGGCCAAGGAGCAGAGAAGAGGGATCAGGTCTGGAGTGAGGAGGCTGGCGGGGCCCTGGGCAGCGCAGGCAGGCGTGGGGACAGTAAGGGAGCTTCCCAGCCAAAGTTCAGGTCCTGGCTCAGTAAGGTCCGCGCCAAGGGCGGATAGCGCGGCCCTGCCACAGGGGCATTAGCACTTCTTGTGTCACAGTGACACCTCACCCAGCCCTCTGTAGAGTTAGAGTCAACGGCTGTGCAGGCCAAGATTAAAGATTAGCCCTGCAGGCTGGAGTTTAGACTTTAGTCAGGGAAGACTTGGCTGTGGTGGTAATAAGGGCCACATCGTCTCCCGCCTCAGTTTTTCCAGCGGGGGCAGAGCCAGATGACCTCAGGGAGTGCCCTTCTGAGTAAGGTCAGGTTCACACTGCAGCTCAGCTGGGCATGATGGGCTGGGGAAAGGGGCCTCAGAGGGGAGGAGCTTTGTCTCCCCAGGCTTTCTGGGCCCCTCTTGACGGCCCCTCTCCAGGGCCAGGCAGGCCAGGCCTCTGCCAGCAGCCTTTCCGACACGGGCGTCCCAGCCCAGGCAGACGCCGGGAGGACAGCGCCTCTGTGCCATCCTGATCTGGCCACGCCCACTCTCTTCCCCTCTCTGGCCTCCATTTTCCAGAGTCACCCCAATACCTGGGCCAGGCCGGTTGTCGATGGGGAGGAAAAAGGAGGAGACTACTTCGGGGTCAGCCCTGTGCTGGGGGACAGGTCCTGGTTTCCTTGGAGCTGGAGACTCTGAGGCCCCCCGAGGGGCCCTAGGTGTCTTGGTAGCTCTTGGCCACACCCATACTTCCAGCAAGTTCGCTTCGTGGGCTTGAGTTTATCAGCCTCCCCTGGGGGTTTGGCTAAGGGGCCCCAGGGGGGCCGTGCCAAGCACAAATGCACTGAACCTTGTGGTGGGGGCCCAGACACTGCCCTGATCATGTGATGGAGGTTTGGGGCCCAGGCACTGAGTCCTGGGTCCAGAAACAGAGACAGTGTCCCCCACCCACTGAGGACCCCTATCGGACACTGGACCCTCAGAAGGGACAGAGGCTGGGCCACCCAGCGGGCACCTTACTCTTTCCTCCAGGCCCTGGGGGAGGCGCCCCTTGGGCCTCCGGCCCCCCCTGAACCAAGCCTGCATGGAGCCCATCGCTGGCATGGAGATTTCCAAGGAAAATAGAATGAAGAGGCAGGAAGTGGTCAGGGTGAGTCAAGGGGTGTCCCCTGGGGCCATGGCAGGGAGAACTTTCTCCTCACGGAGTCAGGGCCCAGGGCACGCCCTGGAGAGATCGTGGGCTTCCAACCAGCCTGCAGGATTCCTGACCGGTTCTAAGAGCCAAACCCCAATTTCAGCCAAGGTGATAGGCTCAGGGGCAGGGTTAGCGCCCCCGCTTACTCCTGCCAGAGCTCAGCCAGTGTGTACCTTCATGCAAGTGACCTTGCCGGTATGGCCCTAGTTCCCGTCTGTGAAATGGGGACATGGCAGGGCGTGGCTGGGCACTGTGGCATGGGAGATGCTCGTTCGTGAACCCAGAAGTCCTGACTGGTCCTGGCTCCTGTGACCCTTCTCCTCTTCATCTCTCTCACCCAGGATCCCTGCACACAGGGTCAGGGCCGCTGCAGGCTTAGTGCAGGCTGAGTCAGCCAGTTCCCTGCCCCAGGGAACCCATGGTCTGGGCGAGATAAGGCCCAGGCACAGCTGTCTGTGATAAGAGGCAGGAGGCAGGTGCGATAAAGAGGTGTCAGGCTGGCCGGGGAACTTCTGACCTTAAGGGGAGGGGAGGGCCAGGAAGGTTTCAGGGAGGAGGTGCCACAGGAGACCTCACTAGGGAATGGCTTTCAGGCATAGGCTAGGGGACAGTGGGGGGTCACGGCCTGGGATTTGTGGGTTGTGCCCAGGCTGGAGTAGTGGTGGGAGGTTGGGGTCCTGGAAGATGGTGAGGGCTCAGGATCCAGGCCAATGTCTGACTATGTCCTGAAGGGGACTGGGCTTCTGGCTGTCCCAGAACCTGTGGCTTCAGCCCTTAGGGGGCTCAGGCGGAGAAAAAACCTCCCCACTTTGGGGGTCTTCTCTCAGCCCTGCTGAGTCTGGGTCTGACTACCTGTACCTGCCGCATCAGAGGCCTGGCCTCAGCCTAAACTTGCCCCTTCCCCAGTTTCCTGGGCCTCAGTTTCCCCAACCACAGAGCGAGAGGCCCTCGTGTCACTGCTCCTGGGGTCGGGGACCACTCCTGCCTCCTCCGGAGTTAGGGTAGGCTAGAGAAACGGGAGCCCGGATTTTCCAAGGACCCTGTCCAGCTGGGCCTGCCCAGGGAGGGGGCTGGGGCTGGGTGGCGGTGCCACCACTGGGAGGTATAATTACAGGTTCCAGCCCGAACCAGATGAGGGGGTGGGCCCTCAGAGCGGCAGGACCTTTGCGGTAGAGACTCCCTCACCACAGAAACTTCGGAGGCTGTTTACCCACTTAGAGCAGTGCCCTGGCCCCCCGTTGCCCACCTCCACACCTGGCCCTCCCCAGAGCTGGCCTTGGGAAAGCCCTGTGCAAAGGGGTACCTCTCTGAGAGGCCACAGCCCCTCTCTCCCACCCGGAGCCAACTGGTCCTGCAGGCCTCCCTGACCTGAGCTCGGCCCAGACAGGGTCCCCCGCCTTCTCAAGGGCCCCACCCAGTGGGTGCTCCTTCAGTACCAGCCCAACAGAGCTTTCTTCAGGCAGCTCGGATGTGCCCCCACCCGCCTCTTGGGGACTGGCTTAGGAATCCTCTTCTGGGGGGCAGAGGAAGCCCTCCGTTCTTACAGTCAGGGCCTCCCTGGGGGACAGGTCTTGGTGCCCGCCCTCGGAAAGAGCCCCCAGCTGGGGCTGAGCCCACACACCTGCAGCTGTGGGCAGGACAATGCTGTCCAGGCCACGGTCCCCTCAACCAGGGCCTCTCCCCAGGGCCCAGAGGGATTCCTTGCCCACAGTGCTGCCCAGTGGGGTGAGCACACCCTGAGGCTGAAAACCCCAGCTCAAAAGACGGGAGAAGAGGCTGGAAAATGAGCAGTTCTTTTGAGTGCCTGAAATCCACTACCAGGACAGTGCTCAGTGTAACGAAGGATTTTTTTTTTAAATTGGGGAGAGGCTGCCTCTGAGCCAGTGAGGTCCCCGGTATGAGGGGTGTGCAAGGAGGATCGGTGTGGCAGCCAGCTGCTCTGGGGCATGTGGCCATGCTCAGTGCAGCAGGGCGGTGGGTGGGAGGTCCTGTGACAGGCTGGGTGCCATGTGGAGGCCAGCGGGTCAGACAGCCCAGGAGAGGGAGACCTGCGGTTGGACTTCTGGGTGCTGGCCGGGAGGATGGCCATGGGTCAGGGAGGCAGGGGTCCGCCTCCGGAAGGGAGGAATCCTGGAGACTCTCTGGGCTAGAATCGGGGCCAAGGCCCCCATTTTCCCAGGTGGACACGCTTAAGCTGCACCCACACGCACGTTCACACACATGCACTGGCGCGTGTTACACGGGGGCACACACCCATGGGCATGGGGCAATCCGCAAGTCTGGGTGGTTCCACGCAGGCCCTGGGAGCCCAGGAGGGTGGGGCGGGGGTTCCTCAATGGAGCCTCTTCCTTTCCCCGGCTGGGCTGCCTGGGAGTAAGGAAAGGAGGGAGGGAGGCAGAGGAAGCCATTGCTTTGTGTATTGTTTCTTGTCAGGAAGATGAAATGGCTTCTGGGAGCAAATAAACGGCCTTTTGAGACCTGCTCTCTCTCACTCAAGGGGCCGCCTTCCCGTCTCCTCCCCACTCCCCAGCCAGCAGGGTCCTCTGTGTGGGTGTACGACACCCAGGGACACACACAGCGACATACTCTGAAATACCAGCAGACACACAGCATGGCTGTCCAGGGCCGTGTGCTACCCAGAGACTGTCCCCAGCACTTAGAGCCTGTGAGAGCCGGGCCCCTTATGGCTGGGGTCCTCGGGGTGAGGGAGGTGCATGAGCCGGTGCGCGACCGGTTTGTCTGCATGTCCCACGTGGGCTGAGAAAGAGTGTGTATTCTCAAGGTAGGGGGTGCGGGGTTTTACATAGTTTCCTTAAACCAGGCTTCTTAATTATGTGGTTCGAATCCTCCCCATTTGTGCTATTTATCTTCTGAATTCTTTATTCCAGCCGTTTCCAAGAGAGGGTTGTTAAACTCTCACTCTGGCTGGGGCGTATCCCTATTCCTGAAATTCTGTTGATTTCTGCATCATTTATTTTTAGGCTGTACTTTTTGGTGCATACAGGTTGAGAATTTTTCTAGTTTTGGATAGGCTTGTCATTTAATTGTTGGGTAATAAATCTCTTGATGTCTGACGAAAAAGTAAAGGAGACATGGACACATGGACACATGTGTCCACTGATGTTGCGGACGCAGATCTACAAAGACTCACAGAGGCACACAGCGCTGTGGGTGCCCAGAGACATGGGCCCACATGAATACCACTGAGGGGTGACACAGGGGCCCTCCGAGGCACCCCCCCGCCCCCCCCCCACTGTGAGCGCTGAGTCTTGGAGGCAGTGGGTGGGCGGGGCAGGTCTCCCATTCCCTGTTCTTCAAGAGAAGATGTTCTGAGCCTCAGGCAGACCTGGCTCTGGTGGCCCCCAACGGTGGGGCACCGGGGTGCCCAGGCCAAGTAGGGGACCCTGGGACTTGGAAGTTACCTTGGTCAGCCTGCCCGTGGGCAGCAGAGAGGGTTTAAGTGTTTTTGCCTGGAGGGGTCAGCCCTGTGCCACTCAGGAGCCAGAACAGGCTGGCAGCTGAGGTGCCAACTTCTGCCAGCTCCCCAGTCCCAGCCGGGGACAGCCAGGACGCTTGGCTGGACCGGTGGGTAGCCAGAGTCTTGGCCCAGGCGCGCAGGAGGCATAGCCCCCGGGGCGAGCATCCCAGCTCTGCTGTCTCCTCCCTGAGCCTCGGTCTCCTCCTTGACCACCTCAGAGAGCTCCTGTACCTGCTGCCCTGTAAGGGACACGGAGACTAATGACTGTCCTGTGGCCCCCCGGCTAGAAGGCAACTAAATCATCCCCGGGTCCAGAGAGCTTTCCTGGACCCGGGCTGCCTCCAGAGAGGGTGGCCGTTCTAGATGATTAACATCCTCTGCCACCCATGTCACTACACAGCGAGTGTCCCTTCCAAGGTGGATCTCCCCGTCATGTCCTACCGGGCTCTCAGGCCAGGCGGGTAGAGCACCCTCACAGGAAGCAGGACCGTTGCTTCTCTATATGAGCTTTGACAGTTCAGTGGGGGCATGGGGGCAGGACATAACAGCAGAAGCTAATTCCAGCCAGGCACCTGGGAAGGCTTCTTAGGCTGATGGGGTCTGAACGCGTCTGGAGAGCAGGCGTCTGTCCGTGGGCCGGGTGCGCAAGCTTGTATCTTTCAGCTGCTTCATATTAAACACGTGGGTTATTTCATTGTTTATACTTGCCGTTGCAAAACTGATGGTTTTTTTTTTTTTTTTGGTGGCCTCAATCAGTGAGGTATCAGACATGGGCTGGGCAAAGCTACCTGGGGAGGTGCAAATGTATATATATTTTTTCACTGACAAGTGACCACAACTGGGATTGGCTCTCCTCTTAATTGTTTCAAATATAATGGGTTGTAAACAGTAACATATGTTTTGAATTTTTACGTGCTCTTTCCTGGACATCAAGTTTCAACAGATCTTTAACTACCCCTTCCGATTCTGAATTATCATCTCTTCCCAGATGTGCGTAACAGAAGTGCACTGGCAATCAAAGGAGAGGTAATCAGTAGACAGTGAAGCAATCCAGGGAGGCTTCATGAAGGTGGTGGCAATAATGTGTTTTGGAAGAGGAAGGTTACCAACCCATGTGGTTCTGGGCCGTCAGGAAGGGACATCCTAGAAACCCTGGAGCAGGTGGCCCATTCCTGTGGAACCAGAGCGCTGGACATGACACCAGTCCCAGCCCCCTTCCCCTGCCCACTTGGCATGAAAAACGGTGCCTTTGGGGAGCAGGGGCGGGGATGCTCAGAGCCGTAAGAACAGGGCATGGGGGAGAGTGGAGGAGATGAGCTCATCCATGCCACATTTGTGAGAGGGGCGGGTAGGGGTGGGGGCGTATGAGGCCGGGAGCCACTTAGAGCAATGGGTCCATTAATCAGTGCAGAAGGGCTGGTTTCAGGGCCCTGGCCAGCGAGCAATTAGTCCGGCCCTGGAGAGCAGAGTGGGGGGTGGTGCGGAGCCCTGAGCTTCCCGAGCGAGTGCTCAGACACAGAGGCTGGTGGCAGGTGTGATGGGCATTGGTACCAGCAGCCGCCGGCTTCACCAGCCCTGCATCCATGGAGCCTGTTTTAGCACCTGGCAGGCCTCACCCCTATCTCCACACCCCTGCGCTACAGGGCTCCCCCCACCCTGCCTGTCCTCCAATCCTGGAGGTAAGATGAAAAAGAACCAGAAGAAAGCCACGGCTCTTCTGATCCCTCCGGCCCCTGCAGCCCTTCCCCAATGCCCCGAGACAGCCCCATTGCCTTTGATCTACTTTATACGTGGGGAAACTGAGGACCAGAGAAGGCAAGGACCATGGTCACAGTGCCAGAGAGTCGGAGAGCCAGGACCTGAGCACCTTGGGGTGCGGAGAAAAGCGGGCATTGCCCGGAGGGCTGGCTAAGCTGAAGGCTCAGGGATCTGAGTCACTTTTTCTGTGAGCCAGGGCTGCAGACAAAGGCGGGAAGAGAATTGTTCTTGTAAGACGCCCTCAGCGTGGGGCTGAGAAAACTTCTGGAGGGTGGAGGAGTGCCCCCCACCTGGGATTCTGCAAAATGCCCAACCGCCACGGAGACATCCTCCTACCCTTGGGACGAGACTTCAAGTTTCCACATATTTGGACACACCTGCCCGGGACAAAGCAGCCTAGGTGGCCACACCCGGGCATCTCTGTGAGCGGGCCTGTGCTGATGTGGCCGAGCTCCGCTGTGTGGGCACACCTGGCCCCCAAGACCCCACAGGGGGCGGGCCAGGGGCTCCCTGGGAGGGGACTCCCTGGTGCAGCTGCAGGGGTAGGGCCCTGGTGACTTCACAGCAGCTCCCATCCCCTTCCTTTTCCATGAGTCATGTTACTAAAAGTGGCCCAGGAGCAAGTGACAGCCAGACGGTGGTGGTGACAGGGCCTATGTGGCCAGAGAGAGGGAGGGGGCTAGGCCAGGAGGGAGAGGGAGGGGGCAGACAAGGGGACCCTGGCCAAGGAGAAATGGCAGAGAGAGGTCGGGAAGGAGACCCAGGGTGGGGTAGCAGGGGCGACAGGCACGGAGTGGGGAGGGACAGAGGATGCCGGGCCAGTGGCCTGCGGAGGACCCTCCCTAGATTTGGGAGTTTTAGGTGCAGCCAGGGATGGGGTAGAATGTTCTGGACTTTGGGGATAAAAAGCAATGTCTCTAGCCAGGCCGTCCCATCCATTTGCTTCTGCTCTCCCATGACTGTCCCTGAGTGTCCCTGACCATCACCTCCCACGCCTGGGCCCTGCCCCTCGCCTCTGGCCTTGGTCCCCGCTGGTTCTGGATGGGATGTAGCTGATGCAGACCAGCCCCCCAAAGTCCCCCAGCTGCAGGCCTCTCTGGCCTCTGGGCAGAGTGTCAGAGGCCTAGGCAGGTACCAGGGGCCCAGGTGCGGCTTCCTCAATGGGTATGATGGGGGACAAGTCCCGATGTCCACTACCAGCTGTGTGTGTTGGGCAGGGCCTGGCCCCTCTGGGTCCAGACAAAGGCTGATGCAATGGGCTCTGAGGTCACTGAAGGTCACACAGGGTGTGAGGGTCCTTGGTACTGGAGGGTGCTGGCCCAGTCCCTACCTGCCCTGCTCACCCAGTCCCACTGTCCCTGTCTCCTGCAGCTGGCCTCTGGCGTGAACTCAGGCCAGGGTCTGGGCATCGAGATCATCGCCACCCTGCAGTTGGTGCTGTGTGTGTTGGCCACCACCGACCGGAGGCGCCGGGACCTCGGGGGCTCAGCCCCACTTGCCATAGGCCTCTCCGTGGCCCTGGGACACCTGCTGGCGGTGAGTGGGGGGCCTTCCTGGGAGCGGGTGGGGGTGGAGAGGGTCGGGCCAGGCAGGGCCTATCAGGGTGCCCTGTCGCGGGCAGTGGAAGGGACCCCCGAGGGGACTCATTCCACGGGGGGCCATCAGCTCTTTGGGCCTGGGGCCCGCTCGGTGAGGGGCAGGGTAGGGGTCAGGTCCTGCCCGTGAAAGGGAAGCACAGCAGCCTCCTCCTGACCACCTTTCTGGGCCATGCGCTCCTTTCCGCTTCTGATCGTCACCTCCCTGTCTTCTCTCCGTGTGTCACTCTCTCTCCTTCTCCCTCTGTTTCTCTGCCTCCCCTGTCCCCACACCCCACCCCTGCCCCTTCACAGATTGACTACACCGGCTGCAGCATTAACCCTGCCCGGTCCTTCGGCTCCGCGGTGATCAGCCACAACTTCAAGGACCACTGGGTAAGGACTGAAATGCTGCCTGTGGAGGTGGGCGGGAGACTTTGGTGCCTATGTGAGGCCATCCCCACCCTGTGACATCTCCTCTCGTCACAGAGGCTCGGGAGGCAGCCAGGGCCGAGGGACTCAGGGCAGTGAGGCCTGCGAGGAAAGGGCCGGAGGGGCCAGGCCTGGACCAGCATAGGCTGGGCGTCCCCTTCCGGCTCAGACCTACCCCTCGGCAACCCAGCAGCAAGGTTGAGAGCGAGGCCTGAATCCCAGGCTCTGCCCCTTTCCAGTTGAGCTTGACCTTGGGCAGACTGCTGGCCCTCTCCGTGCCTGTCTCCTGAGCTGTGGCGTTGGGGAGGGTGGGGCCTGCCTACCTCCCAGGCTGCCGGGAGGACAAACGGCCTCACCGCCTGTAAGCTGAGCGCGGCATGGAGTAATCGCTCCGTGGCTTTAGCGGGTCTGACTCTTGGCGTTTGTGTTGCAGGCCAGCCTTTCACCAAACTAGACTCTCTGCGGCCTTCCAAAGCTGGGGCGGGGCGGGGGCAAGAAGGGGCGGGTCTGACCATGCCTGGCAGGCCGAGCGGGGCCACGCGGAGGCAAGGTGATGCCCACTACCACAGCCTTGGCTTGGGCCAGGTGTGCGGGGCCCTGGAATCAGGAGGACCGGGTGCAGCACTGCCTGTCTCTGTCCCAGACACAGGTGGGAGAGAGCCCGTTCAGTGGCGTGCTGGGGCGGGGCACTCAGGGAGAGCGTCACAGGGGAGGGGACTTTTGGTGGAACCTCGAAGACTGGGCCGAATGCCCTCTGAGCATGTCTGCTTGGTTCCCAGGTTTTCTGGGTGGGGCCGTTCATCGGGGCCGCCCTGGCTGTGCTCATCTACGACTTCATCCTGGCCCCACGCAGCGGCGACCTCACAGACCGCCTGAAGGTGTGCACCAGCGGTCAGGTGGAGGAGTATGACCTGGATGGCGATGACATCAACTCCAGGGTGGAGATGAAGCCCAAATAGTGGGGCCTGGCCCGGGCATCCACGTGGGGGACAGGGGCAGGGGCGGGCGGAGGGCGGGGAGGGGTGAAATCCATATTGTAGACACTCTGACAAGCTGGCCAAAGTCACTTCCCGAAGGCATGGAGGACGTGCGTGGTCAAGCCTGATTTGGGGCTGTTGCTGTCACTTTCTTTCTCTGTCTCTGTTTCCTGGTCCCAGAGCTTCCCGGAGACCAAGACTTACCACTCACCCACTCCCTCGAAGTCACAGAGGAGGTGAGAGAGGGCGACCCACTTTGCCAAGTGGTCCCCTCAGAGTGTGACAGGAGGTGTGCCTGAAAGTCCCCTTCCTCCCAAAGCTGCTCGCCAGCTCGCCTGCCGGCCGCGGGTGCCTGGGGCCCCATTGTCACTGTTTTGTGCCTTTGGGCGTGGCTCTTTCTAGTAACAGGCACTTTGCCCCCTAGGGCGCTTTGAGAGAAGGAGACCCCAGGAGGCGCCACGCTAGGAGCAAGTGGTGACCAGCTTTGTCTGCACAGGCAGGCTTGCTTCCAGGGCTCTCCTCTGAATGTGCTGCAGAACTTTGGGATGGCCCCGTCTGTAAAGTGGCAGGGACAGGGAGGGCTCTGTGGGCCTGAGGTCCCTCTGTAGGATTCTGTATGTGTAGAAGCACCGTGGGTTCTGGAAGGTAGAGTCTGGAGTAGTGCTACGTCTTCCACTAGCGCTGCTTTCTTTCCCAGTGAACACCTGTGCACACGCATGCGTGTTTCAAAGCAGCGAGCAACAGGCAGTCCAGCCATTGGAATCTCCCTCCGCAGTGGCCTTGCCAGACAGGGCCTGCCACCACCGGACCCAGGGCTGTCCAGAGGCCAAAGGAGAAATGCCCATGTTTCCTCGTTGAGTTTTAGTTGGTCTTTGCCACCTATCACTGCAGCATCCTGACCACTCTTTGGTGCCCCGCTTCCCCCTGCCAGAGTAGACACAGGTCACTGTCACGCAGGTGTGTGTTGATTAAGGGACAGTTTGTTATCCGAGGCCCAAAGTCTGGGGACAGGTGACCGTGAGGTGGCTCAGCCCACAGAAGCAGATACTGTTGCTGGATCCAAGTCCCCAGCTGATTCTGAGGGGGGAGGAGGAACAGGTCCCTCCCCACCCCTTACTGCTGAGCTCCCGGCTGGGGGTGTCGAGGGCAGCAGGGTGACCTACACAGGCTCCCCATGTGACCCAGGCCACCGCCTTCTGTCCTCACTCACCTGGAGGGAGAATCGCCCCTGACGTGATGAAGGAGCCGTGGCTACAGCCCAAGTGCAGCTTGGAACACAGAGTCTGTTTCAGGGCGCAGTTGTCCACACAGTCCATTCAATTCCACCAGGGCCAGAGCAGGCCCCCACATGTGCCCAGAACCACAGTGGTGGCAGAAGCTGAGACACAATATCCAGATATCTAGAAGCAGAAAGCCCTTCACAGTCACTGACGCATCACGACATTGGCACACTCTCTTCCGCATTCCCAAGCAGGGACTTCTAGCCCACTTAACAGATAAGGAAACTGAGGCCCAAGGTCTCACAGTGAGATTACAATTTGGCCAGACCTGGCAGCCAAGACAGTATCTCTGGCTACTATCTGGACCGTGAGACTGACGCCTCTCATCCCTAGCTTCTCAATTTGTGCCTGGAACATGGCCAGGGGCCCGGAGGGCTGCCGGAGGGTCACGCTGGAGGGAGGAAGGGGGTGGGCCCGTGCTCCCCGCCTGGTGCTTCCTGCTGTGCACCGGGGCCCTGCTTCTGTCCGCACTGCATACGTCTCTTTGGAATTGGAGTTTCATTATATGTTAAGAAAATAAAGGAAAATGACTTCTAAGGTCATCCAGGCTTCCCGTAGTTTTCTTTCATCACCGCGCTTCTACAAAGGCTCTCTGGTCTGGGAGGGGGTGAGGGCCCACGCCTCGGGGCGCAGTCGGAGGGGGAGCCACCATCTGCCCCCCTGCCTCAGGACCCCTGGTCTCAGGGGGCGGACGCAGCACCAGCCCAGCACTCTGTCGGAGGGACACAGGGCCCCTTTGTGATTACAGCATGTGAAGGGATGGGGACAGCAGGACTGAAGTGTGACAGCCCTGCGAGCCCTCTGCCCTCCTTGTGGTGGGACCCGGCGAGCACCAGGGACTGCCAGGCGTCCCTCCTTCTGTTCCTTCACCCATATCTGTGTCAGCCCTGGTCCGCTGGCTTAGTCCCATGGAAGAGGCAGGCCCACCCCCAGAGCCTGGTGAGGTCCCACCAGGTGCAGGTGATGCTGAGGACGACCCTCAGAGGCCAAGAGAGGAAGTGCAGTTTAGGCCCCAGGGGTCTGTGGGCTCCCCCACCCCTGAAACCTCCAGGCCGTTCCCTGAGAATGTGCATTCTCCCTAGAGGGGCCTGTGGCTTCCGTCAGAAAAGAGAGGCCAGAGTGGGCTGGCCTCTGCCCAGAGGGTGACAGGGAGCCAGGAAAGGACCCTCTGTCTGCTCCTGCCTTCCCAGCCTGTCCCTGTGTAGCCCCAAGGTCAGTGTGGGATGAAAAAGACTCTGCCCCTACCCCCTAGGCCTCTGGAACTCACACAATCACTTCCCACGCGTGGCTTCCCTCTGCAGTGTGCAGGGCGTGATAGGTGTGTGGGTTCTCAGTCAACAGAGGGGGGTTGGATGTTCGGGGAATGCCCCAAAGTCTCAGGTCTATGTCAAGCTGACACTTGGACCCAGAACCCTGATATCCCTTCCACTTGCACGCAGAGTAAGGGCAAGTTTCTCCAAGTAGGGACAACTGTATTAGGAAAAATGAGTGGCCCGCGATAGGGGACAGGTCCCTTCCCATGGGCAGGCTTGCACCTCCCAGGCAGCATGGAGTCTGGGAGGCTCTGAGAACGATCCCCCTTTCAGAGACGACCCTAGGCCACACAGGCCGGTGTCACCATAGATGGGGGCTGATCAGGGACGGGGCGTCTGGGAAGGTCCTGGCGCCCCAGCAAGCCCCCTAAGAGACACACGCTCCCTGCTTCCCTCTGGTGGGGGGTGCGGCTGATGGAGGTACAGGGCAGCTGGGCCGGGCCAGGGGTCTAGGTCACCCCAGTGAAGGCTGAGTCAATTCCGTTGGAGCGGGAGTTCTTTTTCCAGTGTGCACTGGGCCGCTGGGAGTGGCCCCTGGGCTGTCCCAGCCACTCGAACTGTCCGCGCACCTCCCAGGTTGAGGACAGGCTGGTGCGCACAAGGTGGTGACAGCCCAGCAATGGGAACGGGACACGGGTTAGCCCGCGGCAACCTGGGCCCAGCTGCGCGGTGTGCCGAAGCTGCCCCTCGCAGCCCTGCCCGGCTTTTCTTACCCCCCCAGGCCTGAAACCCTCTCAGAACCCACCCCCCGCCCCGCCCCACCCCGAGGGAGCTCTGCCCCCCTCTCCCCTCCCCTCTGCTCTTCCCGGACCACCCCCGGCCATTCCAGGGCAGAACCTTTCTTACTGGTTGTTTAATTGTAACTTCTAGAATCCTGGTGTCAAGAGACTGGGTTTGAGAGAGAGGTCGGGGAGCTCGTATTTGGTGAGAACTTCCTGTTCGTGAGGAGCTTCTCCGGGACTTCACATACAGTCTTTGTCATCTCCACAGCCTCCTTGGGGGATAAAGAGGACAGCCTCCGTTTACAGAGGGTGCCGAGGCCCCAGAAGACAAAATGATCTGCCCAAGGCCACACAGCAGGTGTGTGGCAGCATTGGGATTTGAACTTGCTTTGCCTGGTTTCGAAGAGAGGGCTCCTTCTTCCCTGTGACTGGCCAATTTTGTCCTGTCCTCCACTAAGTTCGACTCTAGGCCGGCCGGCCGGCCGGGCAGCCAGGCTCGCTCTGTCTGCGAGACGTTAAGAGGGAGGAGGACGCGGAGGGAAAATAACACCTGGCCGGAGGGAGCTCGGCACCAGGTGGAAGCGCTGTTTCTCCCAAGACCAGCTGGACGCCCTGTCTGCTTGAGACACGTGGGTTCCACCTGGGCCCCGGCTGCACCTCTGGCACCAGCACCATCACAGCCTCCCCAGGGCCCTCTGGACCTGACTGCTTCTCTGTCTGGACGGAAAACCTCTGCTAGACTTGCTCACGCTGTGGCTGTCCTCTCCCCCCAGAGCACATGAGAAAGGGGAGGGCAATGCTGTACTCTGAGGGGTAATATGCACTAGGAAGAGGCCTCAGATACCATCCGGGCCCGGGGGCAAAAGGCCTGGGCCCCGGCCGTCACCGACTCCCTGTCGCCTTCCAGCCTGTGGGTTCGGTGCTTGAGGTACCCCATCTCTCAAGCGTCATCCCTGACTCTGCTTCGCTCATGCTCTGTCCAGCCCAGCGCAGAGGAGAGGTTTGGGGGAAATCACTAGAACTGACGTGGGCTCTCTGGAGCCGCCAGAGCCCTTGTCAATGTTGTTCATCAAACTTTAATGGAGAGAGTAAATTTCCTGGAAGATTCCATGACTCAACCTTTATCTTCCAGCTGCTGAGCACGCGGGTGACCACACACGTGAGGGCCTTGGTGGCAGGCACCTATTGCCCTGTCCACTGGGTCTCTGCTGAGACCAGACAGCAGGTTCCTGGCCTCATCGGACTCTCCCGTGGCCCTGAGACGTGCACTTGGAGGTGACTCAGCTGGTCTGGAGGGCCATGTCCTCTGCCCTTGAGCAGGAAGCCGGAGGTCATTCATCAGTTATTCAATCCTAGAATATTTGTCTCTCCGTTAAACTCACAAGAGCAAAATGTTGCACTCCCACAACCATCGCCCTGCTTGTTCTGAGACCTCTTGGGAACCCTGGTCCAGAACACACGATTTCCCAAAGTCCTTTAGAGGGTACAGCAGCCAGGGCCCTGTGATCAATGTTCAGATCAACCAGAAATTGCTTTTTAGTTACACACGTATATGAGCTCAAGCACCGGGTCGATCGGTCCTGGGTTTCTGAGCATCCAGGAATCTGGGATCCTTGTAAACCCGCATTTCCCTTTTGATATTTCCCTTTTTCCACCAGGATCAAGGGCAGGCCTCTTCCCAGGCCCTGAAGGAGTCCCGAGAGGTCCACGCGAGAAGACAGGGTCTTCGAAGCTATCCTGGATGCGGTTAGTCAACTGGTCAGACAGAGATGTCATCAGCCTCAGTGGGTCCTGTGGCTCAGGTCCTGATCCCAGCATCTTTACTTAGCTCGAGAGCTCAAGTGACCTCAAAGAGGGACCAAGTGCAAGTGTATGGACGGCTCACAGTACCCATTTGCCCGTTGGTCCCAAGGACCACAGAGCCTTTGGGGGTACTGGGAGACGCAGCGGGGGCTCTCTTCCTGTTGGGGTTTCCAGGCTGGTCCTCAGCATCTTGGGAACCAAAGGCTGGCGCTGGCCTGGAAAAGCACCGGAGGGCCTAGTGCCAGGGGCCCCCACCCTCGGCATGGCCCGGCCACGTGCTGGCCTGTTAGGGTTTTTCCATCTCCCCTGTGGGTCACACCTTCACTGGTCAGGAGCCTCTCAAGGAGGGGGACAGGGATTAATGTTTTATGGACGAGCTGCTGGGCATGACGCCTTGTTTTCTTTAGGTTTAGAATACAATGAGGGCAATGAGTGGAATTTGCTGGAGCTCAGTGCCATCCTTGGGGGCTGAGAGCCCACGGGTGGTGATGTTTACTGTCCTGAGTGCTGAAGAGGGGGCGATTTTGGAGGCAGGGAAGGCGGGCGCGGCCTTTGCTTGTGTGGCCATCATCCCCAGACGTCCAGAGAGAGTTCCCACCAAGGCCTTGGGCCCGGAGTGCGGAGGCCACTGGTGAAGGGCCCCCAGAAATGTTAACGAGCTTGTTCTGCTTAGATGACTCTACCTCATTCCAATAAAATCACATTCTCTGCATATAGGGTTCTGCTTATTTTTCTGTGCTTTCCAGGGTGCTGATGGGGAACGAGCTGAGGGTACAACTGACCTTCAGCCATATGGGCCATTATGGCCTCACTGTGTTCTTAAACATTAAAATGCTTCTGTCTGGTCTGAGCTCCGCAAGTATCCCTTCCCCGTGTCTGGCCTCCCTGGCTACCCTGCTCCTTGTCTAGCCTCTGGTTACCTCTGTGCATCCCCATAGCCCAGGACTTGAGGGGTCAATGGTGTCATCGGCAGGGAGCCACCGGAGCCCTGTCCAACACTCTACTGGTGCAGCCCTGACATATGTGTCCATTACATGTTTTGCGTATCACCCCTGGGTGGGACCCAAAGCATTCAGTTCATATATATATGAGAGGTGTCCACCCAGTGAGGTCTGAGTTAGACAACGTGTGTGTGTGCAGATGTGTTTGGAGAGAACTCAGTCCTGTAATACACTTGGAATCATCCTCTCATCTGTCTTAAGAACCTTCCCAGTGATTGCCACTCATGAGAGAGCCACACACGATTTCGTATGAGGACACAGACCCAGGGCTCCACCAGGTCCTGCAGCCTAGCCCATGACCAATCCCTGCCACATGGTCAAAGGCTGAAGACGTGTCCTCTGCCCACAGACGTTTTGTTCCTAACAGAGGTCACCACCGGGTGCTGTGCTCGGCTGACCTGAAGTCAGCCTGCCCCCGTGTAACAGAGCAGCAGCTTGAGAAGACTGGTCCGGCTTGAGGGGGACCTGGTAGACATTTTCCCACAAACTACTAAGTAAGCAAATAGATCTACAATCTGGAAGAGAAAAAAAATAGAAGGAGGAAAGAGAGAGAAAGATAGAGATAGAGATACAGAGAGAGAGAGAGAGAGACTGACTCTCAATAAATTCAGCGAATGCATCCAATCCACAAAAAGCAAACCCAAGGAGTTAATAAAGATGAAAAAATTCTCCAGGATGGAAGCCCATCATTCACAGCAGCCTCGAACATCTGTAGGTGGCCCTCCCATTCCTGGCACCTTACTGAATGTGGGCTTTATCTTTTTTGTAAACTTAGCTTGTATTTCTCATAAGGCAACTTAGAGATAAAAAACTTATGCCTTTAAGGAACTTAAATAAGAAACCTAAACAAACTAAACCTATAAAACCAATAAAATTAATTTTAATCACCTGAGTATAAAGTTGATTCCCAGGGGAGGTGCCCATGTCACATGGGGTGTCAGTACATGTTAAATGTGACTTGGGTGGGTGTGTGGGGGTGGGTGCGGGGAGAGTGATGTCAGCCCATGGAGTAGGAATTGGTGACATTCCAGTTGGCCATGGAACCTACGACAGGGTCTTCTGTATTGTAGCCAGTTGACGGCATGACCCAATCACAGCTTTTAGGTTATGTGTTTGAACTCCAAGGAAATGTCCCTTAAATGGAGCTTGGGTTTTTGAACCATATGAGGGTGTTTTATGAGGTCTACAGAGTGGATGGGCCCCTGCCGAGTTCCAGGCAGTCAGTATTGATCTGCCTGTGGGAAAAAGCAAGTTTCTAGGGGGTCTAGTGGGGGCCTGGCGTCCTCCCCCTCACCAAATCAGGTCTCCTTGTTGGATAGATTACATTCCCTGTTTTTTTGTTTCGAGTGTTTAAAAAAAATTCAATGAGATTTTTTTTCAGTGAGATGTGCCTAATAAATCAAACATTTGATAAGAATGCTGGCAACCTCTATTTTCATGTCTCGCGCTCCCTTAGCTAACCTTCCTGATGAAGTTAGGCACTGGGAGGTGAGTCTGCCTTTAAGAAGCTAGCTTTCCGCCTTGCCAAGTCATTGCCTGAAGCTGGGTTTGGAGGCAGCCTCCTCCAGAGCCGGAGGACACAGGCCCTTTCATTTCAACAGACCACCTGGCACGTGCCCTCTGCCCAGCAAGCACCTACACCTCTCGAATAAGCTTTTGTGACTCTCGGGTCTAGCATCCTATGCTTCCACCCACACTTCTGGGTCTCAGCAGTGAGGACACGGACACGCAGAATTTCCTGGTCCTCTGTACACACCTGTATCTTTTTGTCTCCTGCCTCACTTTACGCCCCCACCCCCTGCTCCTCCGAAGACTTGCGGAGGTGTGTCTGCACTATGCCTAAGGTGAGAACAGCCCTGTTAAACTGTTGTGAAGTTCCAGGAGTTGCTGATGCACCTGGATCGTGATGGATGGGCCAGTGGCTCCTTCCATCCGAGACGAACTCCAAGAATTTCCACAGCTGCCAAGGACTTCCTGGGCTGGAAGGAGCTGGGACACCTGCCTCCAGGAATGTGGGGCCAAGAGACACCAAGCCCAGGAATGCCTTCGTGGGGCCCACCACTTCAGTTCCAGAAAATTCTGAGTGCTCCCAGCTCCTTGCCCACTTTCCCCCTTCTCCCTAAGAGTGAAGCCATCCCAGGCTGCCCCCAAGCAAATTTTTCTGGAGTGAAAATCTTGAGTTAAATTGGAAGTGGAGCTTAGCAGCCCAGGGCTTTAGCCAACGGTGCCATTCAAGTGCCTTCAAGGCCTTAGCGTTAGACTTGGGTGCGTCGCCGGTCCTCTCTGGGTCTTGCAGAGTGAGAGCCCCAGCTCCTGGAGCTGTCGATTGACTTTCACAGGTAATGAGGCATGTTGGACAAGTATATCTCCCTGTGGGAGACTGACCATAGTTGATGTGCTGACAAGTCCTACAGTTTCAAAAAACAACAAACAACTCACTTATCCAAGCCGGGGTTCAACACACTTATTTGTCCCCAGAACTCTCTTTTGGGAGTCACTCATAGTGATGTTTCACGGGATGCGTTTTCTGCAGAACACACCCTGGAAGTCTTGGCCTGGGCATTATCTCCGAGGGCCTCCAGATTCCAGGCTCCCCAGTTTAAAACCCCAGCTGACTTGGTTTATGGAAACTGCTCCTGAGAGCAGGTGAGAGGGAAGGGGGCCAGACAGGGGCTCTGAGTTGAGAGGAGGCTGCTGGGGCAGGACAGGAGACCGTTGGAATGAGTGCACGCGTGCGCGTGAGAGAGATGGGGGTGGGGGGGGTGGTTGGCAGTGGGGGATAATGCCCCGGAGAGAGGAAGAGGTGGTTTTGAAGAGAAACTGGGAGGTCCACAAAAACAGAGAGGGAGTAGGAGAGAGGACTGGGTGGGTGGGTCGTGGGCTGTGCTCGGGCTGGGTGATTGGTGGGGAGGACCTTCGTCCTTGCAGTGACTTCCCTGGACCCATCACTGATTAATCCACATCCTGCCCTGTCCTGTCCCCCTGGGGAGCTTGTCTGGGAGCCAGCGGCAGGTGCCTGGTATATCCAGAGAGGGCCTTTGGGAACGGAGGCTCCGTGAATCATTGATGGGCCTTCCGTTGTGCAGGAAGCAGTGGGGCTGGTGTCCCTGCCAAGCCCCTGGAGGTGTGGGCAAAGGTGGCACAGGCTGGGGGGGAGCCAAGTTGAGCCAGATCCTTATCCGGTGTCTCCAGAACCAGGGCCACCCAAGGGGGGCAGGACAGGCTTGGTGTGCCAGGGCTCTCTGGCCACTAGGGCTGGTAGGAGTGGAATGAGCGCTGGGGTGGGTGTTCTAGGCCAGTCTCTGCCACCGACTTACTGTGGCCCCTGGAACGAGTCCCTTCTCCTCTCCGCACCTCAGTTTCCCCATCCACACAGTAGGGATGGGGTTTGCCCCAAAGCCTTTCAAAACCTCACGACTGGAAGCCCCACCCCATGGGCTGGCTTTGGGGTCTCACCACTCATACCTGCTCCTATCTCTGCAGCTGTGCTCTAATGCCCCCTGGGCTCTGCACTTGCTCAGCTCTACTGCGGCGCACACGGATGAAGGCCTCGACCGGTCCTCAGAAGCCCCAGGTTGCCTGGGAAGGGCCGACAACCCCCATGGCCCGGCTGGGATCAGGTTGGTCCAGTTCTGGCTGGGGCAGGAGTATGCTGAGCCCCCAAAGCGCCTGCCGCCCCCACTGCCTATCCTCACCACTTTTCCTGTACCTCGTCTGAGTCAGGGGGCCCTAGGACCCCGCTCACAGTGCTGGGACCATGGCCTAGACTGGGTCCCAGCTGACTCTGGTGGAGGCTGGGCCCTAGGGGCCTACGTTCCCATCTCCCCCCCAACCTGAACCCCGCCACACCGGTCCCAACCCTCTCCCCCGAGCGAGGAGGAGGCCTGGGAAGCGCTCACAGGCATGGTCCCGTTCCACAGACCCCAGGGCCACCGGTGGGGCATCATCTGGGAGCCTCAGCCCAACTTTGGGGGGAAGCCAGAGAGGCCCCCCACCTAGGACTTAGCCCTCCCTGGAGGACCCATGACAAAACCCTCCCCTCCTCCTGCGGGCTGCTCATCCCTGTGGGCCCAGAAAGGCAGGTTCTGGGGCTTACTGAATTCAGGGGGGGCCGGGAGGGGGGTGGTAGGGCTCCTTAGCAGGCCAGGCTGAGCAGAAGATGCCTATTAGCTTGGGTGTCCTGGGACGGCAGTGGGGACCCCAGGTGTGGAGATGCTAGGAAGCCAGGGAAGGGCCGGGGGGCACAGGGACTTGATCAAGGCCCCCACACCTGCAATCCTCCCATTACAGAGCTGGCAAACTGCGGCCAGAGAGAGGAGGTCTGCCCTAAGCCTCCTGGGGACGCCGTCTCAGAGTTCTTCCTGCCAGCCAGCTGTTGTCTGCTCTGGCCCTCATCTCTGGCTGTCTTTTGCTGGGGCCGTTTCTTGTCTTGGCCTTTCCTTGTCCCTGCGGGGCAGCCCTGGCCCACCCCTGCAAAGGCCTTTACAGCTCCCAGAGCTACCCTGGGCACAGGAAGTGCCCAGAGCATGAGGGCCAGGTCCCCTTGCCCTGACCACGGTCCCCACAGTCACTGGCCCTGCACGTCACGGGTCCCAGGGGGAGAGAAACATTTGCCAAACGAAAAAGAAGAGAGAAAAGAGGTGTCCAGCAGACCCGGGTCTTACAAGCTGGATCCCAAGGGGCAGCCAGGGGTTCTGTTTCCCCACTTACTACCTGGAGGAAACATGGGGTAGGCAGAGAGGCGGGGTTGCTGGCCAAAGACCCTGCTGGGCCGGAGGCCAGCCTGGGGAGCTCTGAGCAGATTCCTTAGGCTTGGGGCTCCCAGACTGGGCTCAGAAGGAGAGCTGGAACCCTGAGTGGTCAGTGAAGGGACAATTTGCCATTGGCATGTGCGCAGGAGCTCCACATGTAGTGCTTCTCTTGGTGACTCGCACATGAGCTGAGAGTTAGGGATCCCTCCGTCCACCTGAGAAACAGTTATCGAGCCCCAGCTGCGTGGCAAGCGCCACTCTGGGGCCTGGGTGCTGAACAGACAAGGCTTCCATTCCATAGATGAAGAAGCTATGGACCTGAGAGGTTAGGCAACTGGTGCGAAGTGACACAGCTTGAGAGGGCGGCGCAGGAGGCAGGGCCATGGCCCCCGCCTGTGATCTCTCCGCCTCTCCCTACAGGGTGGTGGGAAGGCAGGGCGGTGAACCGGGGAGAGCGCCCAGCTGCCGTGCGTGTGAGTGAGGGCAAGTCGTTTCCCCTCTCTGGGCTCTCTCAAATTTCCTCTGCCGGCTCTGAGGGCCTCGGCCAAGTAGCCTGGCATCGCTGCTGGGGGCAACAACAGAAATTCAACATTCAGAGGGGACAGCTACCGGTCTGTGAACCTGGCCGAGACACCGGGCCCTGCCACATCCATGGGGAGCCCCTGATGTTTCCTGAGCCGGGGAGGGGCACGGCAGAGCACCCCTGAACTCTGCTTGCCCCGAGCCCCTCCTCATTTTCCAGGACCTTGGGTTATCAGGGGAAGCAGCTGAAGCTTTGGACAAACAGTGGGGGCAGGCAGGGACACAGGGACAGATGGTTTATAAATAAGGGGGCTGGGAGGGGCGGGGCTGGTTTGAGTGGGGAGGGTGAGCTGCAGGGAGAGGCCAGGAGAGGGCCTGGGGGGGGACGCCCAGCCCCTCCTTGCGCTCACCACCCCTTGCCAGCCCAAGGGCAGGCCCCCTTGGATCAGGACTGAGTGCCACCACCCCACGTGCCTAGCCCCAGGCTCAGCGGTCCCTTGGCGGGGAACAGAGGTGCATCCTCCATGAGTCTCCCAGGCTCCGTCTGCCTGCCCTGGACTGCACCAGGCCACCCAGGGTGTCCACAGTAGCACACTGTCTTCAGCGGGGCACCCAGAGGAGAGGCGGGTGGGCAGTTGGGTAGGTAGATGGGAGGGGACGGAAGGGAGGGGACAGAGGAGGGGACGGGGAGGACTTTTATCTGGGGAAGGGAGCAAGTGTGACACACCTGTATGTCACCTGGAACAAAGGGGCAGCTTCCTACCTCCCTTTCCCAGTACACTTCAGATTTTCCAACATCTTAAAAAATAACACACCTGTACAGTAATCTATGTCAGCTTGTAGAGTGGTTGAGACCATTGGCCCTGAAATCAGACTGCCCGGGTGAGAATCCAGGGTCTCCTGTTAGCAGTGGGGTCTCCAAAAATCGCCGGTGCCTCAGTTTCCTCATCTGTAAAACGGGGGCCCACCTCATAGAGCTGTTGCGAGGGTTAAATGAGCTCATGGATGTAACGCACTTATTAAAGGGCCTGACGTGTAGTAAGCTCTATATGGACATTAATTATTAAAGAGGCAAATTATGAAGTTTAATAATAAACTAAACCCTAACCCCATGGGCCTGTCACTCATCCCAGAGCTACAACCTTTCTAGCAATTTGCGTCGAGCTGCGCACTTCCTCTGTTCCCCAAAGAGCCCTTAGAGGCGCCCGCTAGCCTGAATTTTCTGTTGGTCATTCCTTGGCCTAAAAAATTTTTTTTAAAAACCATGCTTGTGTGTATACCTAATCAATCCATTGTTTAATGTCCCTCCTCTGAGCTTGATAAAAATGGTGGCATGTTGTAGATGGTTTTCTGGGATGTTCCCTCTCCTTTTCCGTTCCTGATGGTTATCCATGTGAATCTTGCCTGTGGCAGGAGGTCCTTCACTGTGGGGGGCCTGCCACCACTGGTGTCTCCCGGGTCACTCTCGCCCCCTCCTGACCACAGCCGCACTGCAGCCGGGGGAGTTTCGTGCTACACAGCACAGACCCCTCCACACACCTGCCTCAAAGGCGCTCGACCCCACTCTGGCAGTGCTCAGGTTGCCCACCGCAGCCCCCGGCCCTGGCTTGGTCCCCACCTGGATCCAGGGCCACTTTTCCTAGGCACTACCCCTTCTTCTGTTGCTCTGGGAGGAGTGGCTGACCAGGTAACACCCTCGCTTTGCTTCTGACTGGCTGTGTGACCCTAGGTAGGTCTCCTGCCCTCTTTGGGCCTCAGTTTCCCCACCTGTAAGGAGAGTGGGCAAAACAGTCGATCCTTGCTCAGCAACCAAGTCCTTCCTCTGCCTGGAGGGGGTGCTTTGCCTCATCTGGGAAGTCCTGGGAGTGGGTGCAGGTGGGACAGTGTGTGGGGTGCAACCCTGCTCTCTCCTCTCCCTGAGGCTCGGTGGGCATCTGTCCCCCGATGTTCCCTTCCCCCAGCACCTTGAGTTTGTGTGTAAACCCTCTTTAAGGCCCAATAAGCTGCTGAAATTTAGAATCAGAATCTTACGGTGAATCACAGCATGTGACTTGGGCCACAGAGAGCACTTGGGGTCAGGAGCCAGGGGACTTCATCCCCGAACCAGCTGAGAGAACAATTTCCTGGGTGAACTGGGACACCCCAGTTTCCTCTTCTGTAAAATAAGGACAATTGTCCTTGCTGGACACATTCCAGGGACAGCCGAGTCTGTACCCCTCATGGGGAGCCCCTCTCATCGGGCCTGGCTAGAGAAAGCTTGCTCTGGGAGAAGGAGGGCAAAGTCTGTGGTAAGTTTAAAGTTCCTAAGAGATGAGTTATCCATGCACGAATCTGAGCACCTTCTTAGGTTGGAGGAAAACAAAGTGTCACATTGTTCTCACGTTGCCTGGCAGAAGGCCAGCGCCCCTCCCTGCATCCCTGCCCGTCCACACCTCATCCTGCCCCGCCCCGCCCTACCCTGTCCCCCAAATTAGTAGGTGCTTCTGTGGGGGCAATAAACTCTGTTCAGCAGAAAAATCGCTTTGCCACTGTGAGACTGGTCTGGAAGACTTATGGCAGAACCTGCTTTGCCGTTCAGAGGCCAAGGAATCAAAGCATAATTATTAATGGGCTCTCAGCCCTGGTTCTCTTCCTGATCTTGACCCTGGCCAGACACTGCCTGACCCATCCCCAAACTTAGCCCTGACCTGTTCCCCCAGTCTGAGCTTCAACTCTGGTTCACTTAAGATCCCAAACAGATGGCAGGCTGAGCTCCAGCCCTGAACAGTGACTGAACTCTGACCGCCGCCCATGCAGAGCCGGGTCAGAGGGTCTCCGTGCCCCTGCAGAGCCCCAGCAGAGTGCGGCGCCCTCTCAGAGGGCTGAGGATGGGGGCTTCTGTCTGCAGGGGTCCATTCTGAGGTTGCAGGGCCCCTGCTCCTGTGCTAGAGGAAAGGGCAGAGTCGAAGAGCAGGGCCACAGGCTAAAACTCAGCCACGGGTAGAGATCACTGTGGCCTTGTTCTGAGTACCTTCTGCCTCCAGCTTAGCCCAGAAAGGGACATCTGAGCCAAGTACCCAGAAATAGCTGTTCCCTAAGGCTGGTCACTAGCTACAAGAAAGACCCCAGCCCCAGCAACGGGCAAGCCTGGAGCCACCCTGAGACAGGGGCTGCTGCCCTACCAGCCACCATCCGGAAAGGGCTACGTTTGCTCAGAGTTACCACCAGGGGGCGCCATACATAGGCCGGCCGGAAAAAGCTTTGCGGTCCCCTGCCGGGGTTGCTGTGCTGTGGGCGCCTCTTCTGAGAAGAGGCTGTCCGTCTCTGCCCTCAGGGAGCCCACCTGGGTGTGGGACAGACAGACCCGACCCTGATGTCTCCAATGCCCTCCCCATGGCAGGGTAAAACGAAACACTAGGGACTGCAATCTTTTAAAAATTTTAAGTGTGTAAGTGGACTACTACTGTATTTCTTTTTCTGAAAATGAGGTTTTTGAAGGTAACATATAGTTGGGCCTTGATTTTTCTTTCAGTCCGACGACTTCTTTAATTGGGGCGGTGAGTCCACTTACATTTAACTTTTAAATTAATATTGCTGGGTTTACCTCTATAGTTTTGCCCTTTTCCCTTTATTTGTCCATTTGCTCTTTGTTTCAACTTTATTCCTTTTCTTTTCCTTCTTTTTTTGATTAATCAGTCTTTATATGACTTATTTTATCTCTAGTTTTTGGCTAATTAACCATATCTCTTTGTTTTATTTTTTGATGTGGGAGATTAAGAATTTCCAATATATATCTTTAACTTATTACAATCTGCCTTCAAACTATATTATACTGTTTCACACAGAATAAGAACTTTACAACTGTACACTTCCAATTTCCTTCCCCAATCCTTTTTGCTATTATTTCACACTTTTTACTTCTTTTATATGCCATAAACCCCATAATATATTAATTATAGTTTTGCTTTAAGTAATTTTTCCCTTAAAAACTGGGGTAAAATCTACATAATGTGAAAATTTACCATTTAAAGCATTTTAAGTGCACAATTCAGTGACATCAACAATGTTAGGCAACCATCATCTCTATCTACCGTATTTCTGGAACTTTCCATTTTCCAAACAGAAACTCTGTACCCATGCAGTAACAACTGCCCAGCCCCCCATTGCTCCAGATCTTGGTAACCTTTACACTGCTTTCCGTGTCTATGACTTTGATCACTCTAAGTACCTCCTATAAGTGGAATCACTCAGTCTTTGTCTTTCAGTGCCTGGCTTATTTTACTCAGCATAATATGTTCAAGGCTCATCCATGTTGTAGCACGTGTCACAGCTTGATTCCTTTTTATGGCTCAGTAATATTCTATTGTGGGTTTAGACCATATTTTGTTTATCCATTCCTCCGTTGATGGACACTTGGGTGGTTTCCAGCTTTTGGCCATTGTGAATAATATTGCCATAAATATCGCTGTGGAGCAAGTATTGTTGGAGTTCCTGCTTTGTTTTTTGTCTGCATACCCAGGGGTGAAATTGCTGAGTCATATGGTAATTCTATGTTTAACCTTTTGATAAACGGCCAAACTGTCTTCCAAAGCAAACGCACCATTTTACATCCCTACAAGCTTGCCTGATGATTCCAATTTCTCCACATCCTCAACCACACTCCTCATTTTCCGTTAAAAAAAAAACAACAACAGACACCCTGGTGGGTGTGAAGTTACATGTCCTAGAGGCTTTGACTTGTCCTTCCCAAATGACTAACAACACTCGGCTTTCTTCCTGTGCATATCGTTTTGGGAGTATGTCTGTCCAAGTCCTTGACCCATTTTTCAATTGGGTTGTTTATTTTTTTGTTGTTGAGTTGTAGGAGTTCTTTATATATTCTGAATATTAATTCTTTATCAGACATATGACTTGCTAATATTTTTCTTATTCAACGGGTTGTCTTTTCATTCTCTTGGTAGTGTCCTTTGCCGCACTCAAGTTTTTAATTTTAATGACATCCAATTGATCTCCTTTTCTTCATTTCCTGTGTTTTTGGTGCCATAGTTTAGAAACCACTGTGAAATCCAAGGAAGTGAGGATTTTCCCTTGTGTTTTTCCACTAAGAATTTTAAGTTTAGCTCTTGAGTTTAGGTCTTTATGCATCCTGAGTTAATTTTTGTACCTAGTGTAAGGTGAGGAAGGACCCAACTTCAGCTTTGCATGTGGAGGTGCAGTTTTTCCATCACCATTGGTTGAAAAGACTGACCACATAGGCGAGGGTTTATTTTTAGATTCTCCATTTGATTCCACTGGTTTATTTATCTTTCTGCCAGTGGCACACTGCTTTGATTAGAGTAGCTTTGAGGTCAGTTTTGGAATCAGGAAGCGTGAGGCTTCTTCTGACTTTCTTTTTTTTCAAGATTGGTTTGGCTTTTTGGGGTCCCTTGAAATTCTGGGTGAATTTTAGTATGGATTTTTCTAATTCTGAAAAAGAAAGGTTATTTTGATTTTTATAAGTGTTGCTTTGAATCTGTATATCGGTTTGGGAAGTATTGTTATCTTAACAATATTGTCTTCCAATTCCTGAACACAAGATATCTTTCCTTTTCTTCGGATCTTTAATTTCTTTTGGTTGTGTTTTGTAGTTTATTACGTGAAAGCCTTTCACCTCCTTGGTTAATTTTACTCCAAAGTATTTTATTCTTTTTGATGCTCTTGTAAATGGAATGGTTTTCTTAATTTCCTTTTCAGATTGTTGTTGTTAGTGTGTAGAAAAACAACTGATTTTTGCATGTCGAGTTTGTATCCTGCAACTGTGTTGAATTTGTTTATTAACCCTAACAGCTGTGTGTGCGTGTACTCTTTAGAATTTTTTACATGTAAGGTCGTGTTGTCCATGAACAGAGATTCATTTTCCCCCTCAATTTGAGTGCCTTTTATTTCTTTTCCTTGACCAGTTATTCTGGCTAGAGCTTCCAGTACTACGTTGAATAGAAGTGGAGAAACCAGACGTTCTTCTTTGTTCCTCATACCTTAGGGAAGAAGCTTCCGGTTTTTCTTCACCGAGTGTGCTGCTCACAGTGGGTTTGGGTTTGTGTCCTACATCATGTTAGGGTAGCTCACTCTGTCCTTAGTATACTGAGTGTTTTTACCCTGAAAGGGCGTTAGATGTCATCAGACACTTTTTCTGCATCAGTTGAGGTGATCCTGTGTGCTCTTTTTCTTCACCTATTAAAACCCAATATTTTGCATATTTTTTGGATTCTCATTGTTATTGCAGGAGGAGGGCAAATCCATCCCTGTTATTCTGTCTTGGCTGGAAGCGGAAGTTCCTCAAATATATTATTTTGGATTCTCTCCATGTTGACATAAATAGTTAATTTATCGTTTTCATGCCCTACAGTATTTCGGTGTGTGACTATATCATATTTGATTTAGCTCTTCCATTGTTGTTGGACATATGTGTTGTTTTCTGGGTTTTACTACATATTATAAACAACATACCACCCTCTGGGGCAAATATGCAAAAAGGGAACTTCTGGTCTGCAGGGTATGTTCATTTATAGACCCCACCGATCATGTCGAATCGCTCTTCAAAGCGCGTGTACAATGTTCACTCCCATCTGGACAGTATAAACGCACCATTTCCCCACAGTAGTTTCCAAGCGCCACATTATCAGACATTAAAATCTTAGGCAATGTGATGGGTGAAACGGATAGTCATTACTATTTGAATTCTGTTTTGCTGAGTATTCGTAATGTTGAACATCTCTTCCTATATATTTGTCTTGCATTTTACTTACTTTTGAGTAGCCTGTTCATGTCCTTTGCTCACTTTTCTCTTGAGTTGTTTTTCTCTTTGTTATTCATTTGTAGGTATTTTAAAATATTATTTTATATTATCTCTTTATTTGTCATTATTGGTCACAAATATTCTTTCAGTCTGTAGCTTGCTTATAGTTTGACCTGTTTATCTTTTCTTGAACATACATTTAAAAAAAAAGTTGATGTGGTCAAACTTATTAATCTTTTATTGATAGTTTTCATTTTTTATTTAGAAAGTCTCCTCTCTTCCAAGGTCATGAAAACAAATTTCTGTCATTGGAAAAATATCTGATTCTGTTATACCTAGGGCTTTGAAGCTTTTCAAAATCATATTTGGTAAATGTGAGCTAGTGATCTAATCTTATTTTTTCCATACAAAGACTCGATTGTCCTAACCGTATTAGCTGATAGCTCGTCTTTGTGACGTGCTAGCATCAATGAGCGTCCACCGTGGGCCGGGCTTTGTGCGAGGCACTTTGCTGTACATGCTTTTCTTTGGCTACTTACCCATCAACTCTACAAGCAAGGGATCATCCCCATTTTTCAGGTGGGGAAACTGAGTCTCAGAAAGGTTAAATAAATAACTTGCCCAAGGTCGCATAGTTAGCAAGTGGAGGAGGCAGGATGTGAACGCTGAGTAGATACAGGGTTAGTTACAGATGGGAATTTGGTGAACCCTGGCCTACTTAGAAGGGACAGTGGGCCTGGGGGAATCCTTGGGGAATGTGAATGATTAGAGCAGGGTTTCTCAACCTTGGTCCTATGGACCCTGTGAACTGGCTAATTCGTTCTATACTGTGGGAAGCCCTCCTTTGCATGGTAGGATGTTGAACAGTGTCCGCGGTTCCTACCCGTTTCACATCAGTAGCACTTCCCCAACCTTCCCTCCTTCTTACTCTTGACGTTAACCCCTGGTTATGGTAATAAAAACTGTCTCTAGACATTGCCACATGTTCCTTGGGGCATAAATCATTCCCTGTTAAGAACCACTAATTCAGATAACAATAATTATTATTAAGTATCAATATCAATGATTAACCATCATTAATGCTAATGACACTGACACTAATTATCAACAGTAATTAGTAGTAATATTTTTCTGTGGGCTCTTGCCTCTTTGTAGCTGAGGGAGAGAAGGTTCTCGCTTTCCCTCTAAGTCACACCTTCCCGGGCTCTGCTCTCCCAGCCTACGGGTCCTCCGGGGGAACACGGTAGAGGAGCTGGCGGGGGGCGCTCTGCACATGCGCCGAGCTTGGCGTGGGAGCCACCACGGGCATCTTGTCACGGGGAAGCACGTGGCAATGTTTGTGCAGGGCCCGGGGGTCTGGGGCTTGGGGTTGGTTGTGTGTGTTTTCTTTTTAATATATTGCTCTTCAACACCTTGTTGCTGACGAAGACAGATGGAAAAATAAAAACCTTGCGGATGTAAAGTGATTCCTCAGTCCAGATGTGGCGGGGGTGAGGGGCCTTCATCATTCATGATTCCCGCCGGCTGTAAACACGGCTGGCGGCATGGGCGCCCAGCCCCAGCGAGCTCTGGGGAGGCAGATGCCGGGGCCAGCCAGCGGTGGACCATTAACGTGTGCTTTCAAATCCCAAAACGCTGTGCCAGATCCGGGGTCGTTTAGAACGCTGTCTTCAGTTTGGCCTGCGGGGCTTCTACCGTTTAAAGTCTAGAAGTATAATAAAAATCTTCAGGTAACAAATGTTAAAAATAATTTGAGGGGCTCTCATTTCTGCTGCGGAGAACAGTTGTCCTGCCCCATTCAACATGGCCAGTTCCACGAGTGGACCTGCAAGCCCCTGTTCAGCCTCATTTTCCTCGTAGCCATGACGACTTCTGGAGGGACTTTGACCAGGCCGCCACCCCTCCGGTGAAGTCCAGAGTCTTGACATCCAGGCTGGCATCCTTGCCAGGGAAAGAAACGAGGTCCTGACGACATGCCACCTTCTTGGCCCACCCATGCAAGGGCTTCGTGATCACCTCTCTTTTCCTGAACTCATTCTCCTTTCCGGCCCCACTGACACCCTACCCTCACCCATGCTGGGACCCCACAGCCCTGAGCCCACCCTCCAGCCTGGGGTGAGGCTGGGATCACCAACCCAAGTGGGAGCCCATGTCTCTGAGGGGAGCCCATGTCTCTGGCTTCTTCTCTGAGTCTCCTTCACTGGGGTGGAGGATGGGGCGGGAGGGGGAGGGGAAGGCTCTTTGCGGAATGGACCAGCAGGGTGCTAAAGAATATTGACCTACAGGGGCAAGAAGTGTCCTGTGTCTGTCACCATCCTGGGCTCTTGCTACCAGGACAGACACGCAAGTTGACTTACAGGCAGAGTGGAAGGGCTCAGCCCCTCCCAGCTGGGGACACGGAGTCCCACGCCAGGGCAGAGCTGGGCACGGTGTCCTGCAACCCTGGTGAATATTCAGGTGGCTCTGCCTCCTCTGCTGGTTGCTGCCTATGCAGTCAGCCACCAGGGAAGGGGAGGGGAGAGGGACAGGACCCGGCGAGGCTGACTGTGGGAGCCCCGCGGAGCCTCCAGTATGGACGGCTGGGTCTGGGGTGCCTGCGTCCTCTGCTTTCTGAGACCTTTACCAACTGTGAGTAGCCAGCTCAGACCCTCCTGCCTTCGGCTGGGCTCCCAGTCTGTGCCCAGTGGGGTCTCCGCTGCTCTTCCCCAGTGTTGGCGTTGCTCCCCACAAAGCAGGCGGCACCGTGGCTTGGAGAACTGATGCCCGTGGCTCCCTCCTTCCCTCCCCTTCCCAGCAGGGGCACCCGAATGGCTTGGCCCATCCTGTTAACCCTTCCCTGCAGGTGTCGGGCCAAGTGCACCCCGAGTGTGACTTCATCAGCCGCCTGAGGGAGGATGAGAGCGCGTGTCTACAGGCAGCAGAGGGGATGAACAACGCCACCCTGGGTATGGGGCTTGGGAGGCGGGAGACGGCTTCTTGAATTCCTTTGTCTCCGCCAGCCTCCCCTCTCAGGGCGTTGGACAGGGCTGTCCCCTGGGCTGATGAACCCGCGCTGCTCCCACCCCTGTCTAGGCTGCCCCACGACCTGGGATGGGCTGCTGTGCTGGCCGGTGGCGGGCTCTGGCGAGTGGGTGACTCTCCCCTGCCCAGACTTCTTCGCTCACTTCAGCGCAGAGCCAGGTGAGGGTCCTGGGGGCAGGGGGTGTGGTGTGCGGGGAGGGGAAGTGTTTTCACCTGGTGGTGCCAGACTATGGCCGATGCATCCCTGCATGAGGGCAGGCAGACCTGGATTTGAACACGTTCCTCTCTTTCATTGTGACCTTGGGCGAGTCAATTCACCTCCCTGCCCCTCAGCTTCCTGACTTGTGACCTCATGGCGGTGAGGATTAGTGAGCGGGGCATGGAAGTAACCTTCCCTGGAGGTTACTGGGAGGGTCGGCTGTGGGGTACAGTGGGCAGAGCCTGTCTGACGGCCCCGGTGGCACCAGCTGCCTAATGGGGGGCCGGGGGCGGGCCCCCACTGCTTTGCCTCCCCTCTCTGGCCTGGGTGTCAGGGGTGGACAGTTCCTCCAGGACCATGGACGGCTTCCTTTCTCCCCACTGCCCTTAGGGCGCGGGGGCCCAGCTCACTACTCTGCCTCCCAGGGGAATGACCCTCTCGGTTTAACAGACTGCGACTCTGAGGCCACAGAGGGAGGCCCCAGGAAGACTTCTGGAGAGAAGGCTTCCCTTTCTCTGTGGCTTAGAGGGGCTCTCTGTGCAGCCTGCCAGGGTCACTGCAGGGTCGTGGCTCCCAGCCCCTCCCAGGGACAGGGAGACGTCCCTGTGACCAGATCTCTGCTTCCCCACCTCCGCTGGCTTCCCAGGGGCAGTGAAGCGGGACTGCACAGCCACGGGCTGGTCTGAGCCCTCCCCTCCGTATCCCGTGGCCTGCCCGGTGCCCCTGGAGCTGCTGACCGAGGAGGTACGAGGGTCTCGCAGGGAGGCTCGCCGTGGATGTTTGTGTGCGGGCTGGCCTGCATTATGCGTAGGGGCCGCCATTTCCAGTACAGCCACCAGGTTGGAGGGCTGATGACAGCAGATTTCCAGAAGGTGGCAGTGTCTGGAATGGGGGCGTCTTTTGCTGTTCTCCTCAAGGGTGGCAGGCGGGTCACGGTGCTAGGAGGGCGGGACTCAGAGGGCAGGGTGGGAGATGTGCTGGCTACCATCTCCTCAGCGTGTCGTCTCTGTGCCCAGACCTGCAGGGCAGGGAGCCTTGGGTGGTTCCAGGGACACAAAGGCTCCTCGTGGCCCTGGGCCGGCTCCTTCCCCGTCTAGTCCTCAGCCTGTGGAGCAGTGTGCTTGGCTGCGGGGTGGGCGCGCGAGGGAAGCTCCAGCCCACAAGTGCTCGCGGTGACCCTTCCGAGAGCTGGCACCCCCCCACCGCGGAATCGAGCAGGGCTTTTCGAGGTGCTCCCACACCCGTAACCCCACATCTCTTTGCTCTCAGCCCTGCAAAGGCGGAGCCTGAGTCTGACCATTTTTTAGGTGAAAAGACAGAGTCAGAGCGGGGACAGCTCTAGTGTGCCTCCTTCAGGGGAGCTGGGCCCTGGCTCCCGTCCGCGGCCTGCACCCCTGTCTCTGTCTCAGAGTCCAGGCTGGGCTTTGACTGATCCCCGCACTTGGTCAGAGAATGAGCTTTTCCCTAGGGTTGTCGTGGGCTGTCCCTTTTATTCGGGGACATCGTGTTCCCAAGCTGGCGAGCAAGGTGGATGTCAATAAACAATCCCAATTTCCTCCTGGGCCTCTGTTGCTCCCCAGGGATGTGGAGTTTCTGCTGCCGCCTCTCCCAGCCCCAGAGCAGCAGTGGGAGTGAGGCATCCCTGCCACCACCCCCTCTGTCACCAGCAGAGGGTCAAGCAGAGGGCAGGCTAGACACAAACACTTCAGTTCACAGAGGGAACTCACCGTGGTCCCCACGGTGCTCCCGGCCCCAGATGGCGAGTTAGAGGTAGAACTGAGAGTTCCACCAGCTAGATGGTCAAGCCCCCCAAAGGCACCGTTTCTGAGACGTTCCCCATCTCCACCCTCCCCAGAGATCTTACTTCTCCACGGTGAAGGTCATCTACACCCTGGGACACAGCGTCTCTAGTGTGACCCTCTTGGTGGCCATTGCCATCCTGGTCACTCTCAGGTTTGCCGTCTGGGTCGCCCGCTCGGGAGCCTTTGCTGCCTCCCCGCTGTGCACGGCGCCAAACCTGATTCCTCAGCTGGGTGTTCAAGAGGTCCCCAGGGCCAGGCGCCACAGCCGCGCCTAAGCTCCCCTTGCTCTTCCCCGCGGGTAGACCCCTCCTGGGACGCACTCCCACCTCTGCGCCTTTGCTCGTGTTCAGCTGCAATACCTGCCTCCTTTCTTCTCGGTGTAGTCATAGCTTCCCAAGCTCCATGCCCAGAGCCCACCCTCTTGTAAGAAGCCCCCCTTGGCTCCTCCCCCTACGACTCCCCGTTCCTCATCCCTCCGCGCCCCTCCGCAGGAGGCTCCACTGCCCCCGGAACTACATCCACACCCAGCTGTTCACCACCTTTATCCTCAAGGCGGGAGCTGTGTTCCTGAAAGACGCCTCCCTCTTCCACGGCGAGAACGTGGACCACTGCAGCTTCTCCACTGTAACAGCCATGGCTGGGGGGTCCTGGGGCGGGCGGGGGCCGGAGGCTGGATTAGAGACCTAGTGCGCCTGCCTAAGCCTGCTCAGCCCTGTTAGCTAACCTGGGCTCCGGCATTGCCAGTTATAGGACAGGAAATCGCCCCCCATCTGCCCACCTCTCTCCGAGGTCGGGTCCTGAAGCCTCAAGCCATTTGCTGGACCCTGGTGCCAATGCATGTCGTTTCCTGTATTCTACTCTCCGTTCCTTATTGGGACCCCCCCCCTCCCCAATTCCACATTGCACCCTAGACCAACAGCCCCTCCTAGAGGACAGAAGGGATCCTGTAAGGTTAAGGGAGCACCAGGCAAAGGGAACTGAGAGCTGGGAGGGAACAAGGGAGGGCTTCAGGGAGGAGACGGCTTGGGTGCTGGGTGGGCAGCAGTGATAGATGAAGGGGAGGGACGACAGTGAAATGGAGGGACCAGGGTGAACAAACTCGCCTACAGGAGAACCTGGGGCATGTCCAAAGGATGGGGAAGTCGTCGTGGGGGAGGGGAGAAGGGAGAAGGCGAGGAGACGGAAAGTGAAAGGAGGAGGGGCAGAGAGTGTGGAGACCCAGCACTTAGCGGGCACTCTAAAACCATGATGGAGGCGACCAGATAAGGAAACGAGCAGACCAACCAACCACCTGAATTCATTAAGGGAAGAGATAATAATAATAAGGTCTACTGAGCACTCAGGTGCCAGGTATTACACTAACTGCTTTGCATGCTCAGTATCAGCACCTTTTCTTTCCTACATATGTTTCCATCTTAGTCCCAATTGTAGACGAGGGACAACGGGCGATGTCCCGTGGCTGCGTAGTGGTGGGACTGGGGCCCAGCCTGGGCCCTCTGAGCCCAGAGGTGGGGCTCCTCACCCCTGACAGATGAGCGAGCCATGCAGAAATGAATGAAGGCGGGGGTGCGCACATGGATGTGTACAGGGCGGAGCCCAGCATGAGTAAAGGGTGTTCCCTCCCCTCAGCGCTAGGGACTGGCTTGAGCTTGGGAAGGAAGGGGTGAGAGTGAAAAGTGTGGCAATTACACAGAGTTTCCACTTAGTCCTTGTGATGAGGGCATGAGCTAGGTGCGGAAAGTGTTCCTCTGACAGATGAAACGCTCAGGCTTCGTGGGGGTGGGCGGGGGGGCGGTGACACTGCTAATAGATGGTCCGTTTGAACCCAGGCCGTTGGATCCCACGCCTGGCCTCTTAACCGCCGTGTTATATCACTGCATCCCCTCTGGGGCAGCCAAGGTGGAGGGGCCCTGGGTGGGGTAGGGAGGCTTGGCTGGGCTCCAATGGGTGTCGTAGCTCTGAAGCACCCAGTCCCCGGCCCGCAGGTTCTGTGCAAGGTCTCTGTGGCCACCTCCCATTTCGCCACCATGACCAACTTCAGCTGGCTGTTGGCGGAAGCTGTCTACCTGACCTGCCTCTTGGCCTCCACGTCGCCCAACACCGGGACAGCCTTCTGGTGGCTGGTTCTTGCTGGCTGGGGTGAGTCTGGAGGGCAGGACAGGGCACCACAGGTGAGCGGGAAGGCTGGGAAAGGCCCGGGAGCTCATGCAAAGGTCCCCCCAGCTCAGTGAGTGGAAGGGGCGTCGGTAGCCCTACAGCAAGTTTTGGAGAAGGGGCCTGTGGGCTCTTGCTTGGTCCTGCCTTCACTGTGCCCTGTGTGGTGGACAGTGGTGGTGGGAGGTGGGGGCAGGTCTCCAAGCCAAGGGTCTAGACCCCTCCTTTGTGTCCCCTCTGTGCCCCACAGGGCTTCCCCTGCTCTTCACTGCCATATGGGTGGGTTGCAAGCTGGCCTTTGAGGATGTTGCGTGAGTCTGGGTGACTGCCCCATCACACCGTCTGGAGTCCGTGGGGTGGGGTGTGGGTGGGACACTTGGGCAACAGGGCTGCTCCCCAAGCCGGGGAGAGGAGAGAAGCCCGGTCCTGCCCTCAGGAGCTCCCAGGCTTGGGAGGGGGGGCGGTAGATGGAGAGGCCATCCATGGATAGCACCCACCGGAGCCTGGGTGGAAAGGGGCCTCAGGTTCTTGGGACTTGGGGCTCAGGGAGAAGTGGGGGGGCAGGTATAAATGGGGGCCTCCTGGAACAGGGAAGGTGTTGGGACTAGCAAGAAGGCAGCAAATAGACTGATTTTCCAGAAGCTTATCCATCTAGGTGGAGAGAACAGGTGAGCCCAGTATGGATTGGGTGCCCCTCTAGAAGGGGCCCAACTCTCTGAGAGACAAGATGGGCTACCTGGGAGGTGGGGGCAGCTGGGAGGCTCCAGTGCCAGAGACCGGAGCCAGGATGCTGGTGGGCAGATAGTGGGAAGGAGGGAGGCACAAAGGGTTACCATGGAAAGGGGCCGCAGCCTCAGCCTTGGCCTGTCCTCTCTCCAGGTGCTGGGATCTGAACGACAGCTCCCCCTACTGGTGGATCATCAAAGGGCCCATCGTCCTCTCTGTTGGGGTCAGCCCCTGGGGCCAGTGTCCTCTGCTTTATTCAGCCAACTTCCCTGGGTCCACCAAGAAGCCGTGCATAGTAGGAAACTGCGAGGCCCTCTCTGGACCGCAGTCCCATTAGTAAAACCAGGGGCGTGGTCTCAGTCGAAGCTCAGGCCCCTTCCAGCCCAGAGCTCGCATCAGTCTGCTTGCAGCTCATCAGCGACTACAGTGAGAGGCTGGACCAGCAAGGAAGCGGGAGAGGGTGGTCCTGCGGCAGCCGGAACCGCGATCTGCTCCCGCGAGGAAACGGGGCGGTCAGCGTTGCTTAGCACGGCCTTGGGGACTGTGCCCATCCCCCCAATTTAGCAATTGTGCCAAGTGAAGGCCACCTGCTCTGTGCCAGAGAAGCCCTTGGGAGGTACTGGCTGCGGGCAAGGCCTGACATCCCACCCTTGATCCCAAGATGGAAGGTGGAGGGGGGCCCTGAGCCCCTGCCCTCCGAAGCTGACACGTGGGCCCTCTCGGTCTCCAACCTACAAGAGCTAGAGCAATGATCTGTGCGTCCATCCTCTGCACGGCCCTGTGCCTCAAGGATCGGGGGTTTCTAGTTCCGAAAGAGGCCCCACCCCAGGCCGTCAGGGCCACCCCCTGACATCTTGCCTTCTGCCTCCCCGCACCTTTATTTCCAGGTGAACTTTGGGCTTTTTCTCAATATTATTCGCATCCTGCTGAGGAAGCTGGAGCCAGCTCAGGGCGGCCTCCACACCCAGTCTCAGTACTGGTAACATGCACGCACGTATTGGGGGATCCTGGGACATAATTGGAGAGGGGTCAGTGTGGTTCTGTTTTATTCACATTTGGGCCCTCCTGATCCTGGCCCATGCTCCTCCCATGGTCCCAGAGACAGAATAGATCTGGTTCCTGCCTTCTGGGAGATCATAGGATGGGAAGGATGGAGGCTTTGAACACCCAGTTACCAGACCAAATGGGCTGATGAATGCTGGGGGGTCAATTTCTATAAGAGCCTACAGAAGGAGATCCTTTCTAGATGGCGGGGGGGCGGGGATGGGGTGTGATCAGGGAAGACTTCCTGGAGGAAGTGGTCTTTGAACTAAAAGATTCATAGACTGGAATAAATTGAGACTGGAGCATTTGGCATAGAGAGTAGCAGGATCCAGGGGCCCAAAGTAAAGAAGCCCAGCGTGCATGTGGGGAGGACAGAGGTCCCCGGGGTGAAGAATTGATATGCAGAGCTGGTGGGAAGTGAGAATACGCAGGGGGCAGGAGGGAGTCTGAGGCTCTAGACTTGGGAGTCTGAAGCTTCTCTGCTCCTGCAGGCGTCTCTCCAAGTCAACACTTCTCCTCATCCCACTGTTTGGAATTCACTACATCGTCTTCAACTTCCTGCCTGACAGTGCTGGCCTGGGCATCCGCCTCCCCCTGGAGCTGGGCCTGGGATCCTTTCAGGTGAGGACCCCCGCAGGTGCTCCTTCCCTCCGAGACCCGAGGCCGGAAGGTGCTGCTGCCCCCAGGCTCGACTGACTTCATGCCAGGGTGATGGCTGCTAGGGCTGGTTATTCCTCCTTCCAGCCACTCATCTGTTGATTCAACCGTTTGTCCATTTTCCATCCATCCATCTCCCTATTCATTCAGCGACTCCTGCACCTATCTACGCATCTACCTACCTGTCCAACCATTCTTCCAGCCACCCGCCTCTCTATCCACCTACCCATCCACCCATGCATCCATCCAATCCGTTCAACACTTACTCAGCTCCTGTCATATGCCAGGCTCTGTGCTTCACGCTGAGGGATGCACAGATAAAGGCAACTGGAGAAACAGGGCCGACAGCACAGACTCGGCAGGCTTGCTATGACCATGACATGGGACAATGGCCTGGCCCATAGCACGTGATGTGTCTACCTTCCCTTTTGCTCAAAGGCCTGGCTCAAGCCACCGCCTGGAGGGTGGATGAGGGAAAAGGAAGTAGAAAGACCACAAACGCCATGAGGCCAGGCCAAGGGATCCTGACGGGGCCCTTTCTTTTTGACCTCCCAGGGCTTCATTGTCGCCGTCCTGTACTGCTTCCTCAACCAAGAGGTATGTGACCTTCCAGGCCATCCCCGCCCATCGAGCCTCCCCTCGCGCCAGTCCTAGCGGCCCTGCCTCCTGCTCAGGCCCTGTAAACGCCAGCTCAGGCCAAACCTTGACTGCTGCGATCCTTCCTAGGAGTCTGTCCCGAGCCCCTGGATCGAGCTGAACCTGAATGCTTTCTGTAAATGTCTTTTACCCACCCCACCCCTGGGCTGGGCCACGGTTACTCTCGATTCAGGAAAGGAATGGAGAAGGCCTTTTAGGATCAGAGTGGGGATCCAGGGGTGGGCTCTGTGTTCCTAAAATTCAACAAAAGGGAGAAGGGGAGAGGGACTAGGCCAGCTCCGGGGTTGGGGGTGGTGGTGGCAGGAGAGAGAGAGAATGAGAATGAAAATGAGTGAACCTGGAAGAGACAGACGCACAGAAAGAACAGCCCCACCACCAGCAGAGGTGGACAGACACAGGTCGGACGGAATAGATGTGCATGCAGAAACATGGAGAGATGGCATCCAGAGAGGGTCCGATTCAGGCATCCCAACCAGAACACGCCTGGCATTTTTCTCTTAGGACAGACGTGCTTTGTGGGGAGAGGTGGGAGAATTGAACTTGGTGCCCCAGCCAGCCAGGCCCTGTGCTGCGGGTACAGACTGAGCCATGGGCTCCCTCTAGTGGCCATGGGTTTGCTGTGGGCCCTGTGCTCTGCTGGAGACCTGGTGTGTGTGCCTGTCCCCCAGCTGTGGGGCACGGCTCTCCCCTCACCCTCCACCTGTGTCTGACTGACCCCTCTCTTCTGAGCCTCTTCACTCCCACCCCGGACTCCGGACTGCGTAGCTGAGTGCAATGGCTGCTGGGTCCTGAAGGTTCAGGGGAGGCAAGGAACAGCGTTGGCTGAGGCAGGGGGGCCTCGGAAAGGGGATTCCACAGAGAGTTGTAAAGGACTTCGTACCAGGAAGCAGTGTTAGGGACCAGATAGTTGTTTACATGCTCCCGGTGACAGGGAGCTCACTACCTATGAATGGCGTTTGCTGTTGTCAGACAGCTCACCTTGATACTGAACAGAAATCTGCCTTCTTTTTGGCTTTCACCACAGCCTAAGTTCGCCTGTCAGGTGGGTCACAGCCTCTCCTTCCCTTCTGCCTCCGCAGCCCGTGGAGATGTGAAGACACAGACGTTGCCCCTGCACCTCCCGGGCTGCATTTCTTTCAGTTTCCCTCCATCTCCTCAACCACAAGCCGTCAGACAGAGAGTGAAGTCCTGTCTCCTTTTAGGTCCTGTCCTCTGCACAGGTTCCCCAGTGGCCACAGTTCAGCTCAGTCTGAACTGGCAGCAGCCAGACCGAACCCCAGAGCGGGGCGGTCTGAGCCATTCAGGCAGGACAGAGTAGTCACCCGGCCAGAACTTTAAGAAAGCGCCCATAAATGTCTTTATCTGGGTCCAGACAAAGGCGGCGCTCACGGAGAGAGAAAGGAGCTAAAGGGAACGGCTGGGAATCTGCACAGGGAGGAGGAAGTAGCATCGTTCAGAGGCAGTGCTTAGTAGTGGCTGTGGTGAACAATGGCTTCTCCCGCCCCAGGGGCCCGTCTCTGTTTCTCCTACATGGGCTCTCGGGGCACCCCTGGGGTTGAGTAAAGAAGAGGCAGCAGGACTGTTCTAACATGCTCCCCTTGTCCCTAAAGGTGAGGACTGAGATCTCGCGGAGATGGCATGGCCATAACCCTGAGCTTCTGCCAGCCCGGGGGACCCGTGCCAGGTGGACAATGCCTTTCCGCTCGGGGACTAAGGTGCTGACGTCTGTGTGCTAGGCTGGCCTCATCACGCACCTGGAGTCCACACCTGACCTTGGGCAGCCTCAATGGGTCCACCACGTTCCAGAGGAGAGGGACCAACGCCCCCTGGGAGCCCTCAGGCCACACCCCCACCCAAGCTGCTGCCCAGGCCTGGGCAGGGCAGCGCTTCTTCCTGTCCTGTACCCGCCTCTTTCCCTAGGCCCTGGTGTGTCTGATTCTGCCCCCTTGGTCCCTCTGCCTGTGTTCTTCTCACATGCCCCCGGAGGAGCCAATAAACTTGTTGATGGAGAGACACCTGTGTGTGTGAATACGCATGCCACAGGGAAGGGCTCCCCCGCCTGCAGTTGGATCTCTGGTGCACGGGGCGTGGATCATGCCTCGGTTCACGTGACATCGCCATCGTGTGTCTGTGCAAGGGTCTCCTCTTTAATTTACTTCTAAAATCGATTCTCTTTTGTTTCCGCGTCTGCTCCCAGTCTCCTCCTCCTACAGGCCAACATTCCAACGTGGATATTGGTGTTTCTGTGTGTTCTTGTGAAATGTGAAGGGTTTTGTGTGTCTGTCCTTTCAAATGAACACACATGCTGTCAGTGATGTGCCTGACATCTTGCTTCTAATACCTTTCCCCTCCGCAGTAGGTTTTAAGAAATCCCCTAGGTGCCATGTGCTCACCTGGTCCCTTGTTTTGACAGCTGGACAGTGCCACATGGTGTCCCCCCACCATGTGACCTGCCCCATCTCCCCCTCCCTCTAGGTGAAGACTTACATGCCAGTCCCCTCTTGGACCGTGAGTAGGAGTGCCTGGTCACCAGTTACAGCTTTTCTTAATGTGACAGTAGTGACAGATTGTGCCGCAGAATAACTGCAAAGTCTGCACCCCCACCAGCAGCTCCGCCAACAGTTGGCTTTCCCCAGCTTTTTGATGTTTGCAAGTCAAATGGGTGTAAAGTGACATCTCAGTTGTTTTAATTTGCATTTCTCTGATGACTAGTGAGTGAGCATTTCTCCTTGTGTCCTGTTAGCCCTTTGGGTTTGTTCTTCTGGAAATGGCTTGGGTCCCTGTGTATGTTTCTCTAGGGTGGAGGTTCCTCAGCACTAGGCCTTTCTCTTATGTCCTCTCCGTTGCGTGCCTTCTTGTGCCCCCAGCCTGATGGGGCCTCTGATTTAACATGTCGTTACCGTCCATCCTTCCGCAACCCTGTTCCTTGGCAGGAGGGAGGGCATTGGGACGGGGCACTGTCCCTGGGGATGCATTTGTTGACTGATGGGGGTGGAGGGAGATTTCAGGACACAGAACAGGCAGGAAAGGACACCCCGGGTCAGAACGAAATCTCTCCCTTTCTTCTCCTCCCAGAGCAGGTCTGCCCTGCAGCTAAGTGCCATTCGCTGGCCTCCAGGAGGTCTTCCCTGCCTGCCATCCCTCCTCTGATGGACACACTCTCCTTCCTTACAGTCCCATGAAACCCAAGGTCACCTTGTTGGCTGTGCTGCCCAACTGCCTAGCGAGTTCCTGGTCACACAAATGACAAGGTGCCAACCTTGTCTAGAAACCTGGTCATGCATTCCTCCCTCTAGTCACATCGTGAAAGTAATTCAAACTCATTGCAGGGCATTTGGGAGACAGAGAAGGCCTTCAAAAAATCAGCCGTAACCTCATTCCCCAAAGACGGTCACTGTCAGTGTTTCTGTATGTTTTCTGAAAACTTTTTTCTATACATTTTGGAAACATCTTGAGATCATATTATATTTATAAATTTGTACATTGTTTCTTATGCTTAAAATGAACGTACACAATATAAAAATGGCCCATGAAAAGGTGCTTCAAGATCATTAGTCGCTGGGAAGATGCAAGGCAAAACCACAATGCGATAAGATCTCACACCTGCTAGGATGGCTCAAATGAAAAAAAAAATGGACAAAAACAAGTGTCGTCGAGGATGTGAAGAAATTGGAACTTTCATACATTGCGGGTGGGAATTTCAGGTGGCTCAGTTGCTTTGGCAAAAAGTGTGGTAGTTCCTCAAAAAGTCCAACATTGAGTTGCCACGTGACCCAGCAAATCCACTCCTGGGTATGTAGGCAAGAGAATGGGAAACATATGCATAGACAAAGCCGTGTACATGAATATTCATAGCAGCATTATTCATAATTGCCAATGTCCATCAATTGGTGAATGAGTAAACAAAATGAGATATACCCATACAATAGAATAGTATTCTATAATAAGAAAGGATGAAATACTGATACATGATACACCATGGATGAACCCTGAAAGCATTATGCTAAGTGAGAGAAGCTGGCCACAAAGGCCACATGTTGTATGGTCTCATTTATGTGAAATGTCTGGAATCGGCAAATCCCTAGAGATAGACAGTAGATTGGCGTTTCCAGGGGTTGGGAGGACGGGGAATGGGGATTGATTGCTGAGGGGTATGGGGTTCTTTTGCGGGTGATGAGTTTCTAAAATTAAGTTGTGACAATGGTTGAACACTCTGTGAATGTATGAAAAACCACTGCCTTGCTCACTTTTCACAGGTGAAATTCTGTGGTACATGAATTATATTTCAATAAAATTGTTGTTAAAAAGAGTAAACAAATGGCTGCTGCAGAACGCCGGCAAACCTTTTGTTCTGCTACACAATTCGTGGAGTCTTTCTAATATTCTTTATTTAGCTAATAATTATTCAACAAATCTGTTGGTGGAGGTTGCTCCCAATTTTTAAATTAATAGTCGTGATAAACTTCCTTGCATACAATCCTTCATGTACGTTTCACAAAGATAAAAACTTCAGAATAAACTCCTAGCCTAGAAATTCTGAGCCAATGGCACGCACACGATCAGTCTTTCCATTCCTGTTGGTGAATTTCAAGGGCAGAGGCCGTGCTAGTGTGCTGACTTCCGGCACCATTATTATCAGGAATATCTTTGTCAGCCTGACAGTCACAGTGGTCACTCAGAGTTTAATTGGTGTTAGCAGTCAGTGTTACTGGTCAGCAGGGGTTAGTGTGTGTGGGTGGTTCGCAGTCAGGGATTAGTGTTAGCGGGTAGTTAACAGTAGTGTTCGCAGTGAGCTCGTGGCGGTGGTAGCGGTGGAACTTAACTCATGTGACTTGTCTGTCCCTTCCCAAGTGGCTTCACCTGTGGCTGCGAGCCGGCTCCTTTCTTCCTTCCCGTTCACCTGGAGCCCCACATTCCTGCACTTTTCTGGTCTCTTCCGCCATGGGGATCCCAGGACTGAGGCTACAGAGAGGGTTTGCTGGGCCAATCCCTCGGCTGGCCAATCCCACCCTCCTCAGGCATCAGCATCGCCATCTGTAGCAGCAAGGAGTCAGTCGTTGGGTGACTTCTGGGGGCTGTTCAGAAGGAACATGCGTGGGTTTGCAGGCCGTGGGGAGTTGAGATGAGCAATACTCAAATTAGCCACCAGGTGGCAGAGTAACTGCGGCCAAGGACCCTGGCTGGGCTGACATGCTCCCAGGGTGAGGCCCCAGCAGGAGAGATGGAGGCAGGACTCCCAGGGCCAGGCCTGGGTCCCAGGGAACCAGCACAGCAGGGCAGGAAGCTTCTGGAAGGGGAGAGAAATGGGACGCCCAGACCCCAGTCTTGGGGAGGAAGAGGCTGATCAGAAGAGCGAGAGCTGAATAGACAGGGGAGCTGGGGCCCATTGGAGCCTCTGGGCAGGGTTCGGAGCAGAAACAGGCCCCGCCCCCAGCCCCGGCCTCTGGTTTTTACAGGGAAAGTAGGATTTCCCATCATCCACTGCAGTATCTCCCTGCCCGCCTCTACTCAGGTCCTGAAAGGAATTTCCTAAAGGGAAGAAAGAAACGTCCCTCCTGCTGTGGCCAGCCTGTGTTCCTCTACACTGTGGGGAGGAGGAGGCAAGACTAAGAGTGAGGGGCCCATTTCCCATCCCTGGAGACCCCCAGAAATGTTAGGGAGATCCCCAGGGACAAGCCATAACCCGGATGTGAATAAGAACAGGTGTGTGGGGCTCGGACTATCTGGGCCGTAGAAGCTCAGAGAACGGGTGTGGGTGAGGCCACGAGAAGTCAGTGAAGGCTTCCTGGAGGAGGGGACGCAGGCTGGTTATATAGACCCTAGGACCCCACGGGGCCAAGCACCGCCACCTGCTGGGCAGGAAGCAAGAACATGGCTGACCTCAGCTTGAGGAGCAGTGCTTTCGGGAAGGGTCTGGCAGGACAGGATGGTGGGCCTAACATCCAGGCTTTACTCTTCCCGAGGATGTCCTTGGGCCTTCCTGTGAGGGCTCTGGGCTCTGCTGGGCCACTCGTTCATTCACTGGGTAAGTATCTGCTAAGCAGGTGCCAGAGCCTAGGAGCGCAGCTGCCAACCACTCCAGAAGGCTCATCCTCAAGAGGCTCAGAGGTTGGGGGAGGGCAACAGGAGGAAGTCAGTGCCGGGTGGAACTGGCTTTCTGGCAAGCATGGCGGCGAAGGAGTTTGGCTTTGCCGGACCGCCATGTGGCGTGTCTGGTGTTCCGTCCTCGCTGCTCCTGGTGGGAACAGCTGTGTCTGCAACCAGAGCAGCAGAGTGGGAAACTCACCACGGTGGTTTCCTGGCACAGGGCCGGCGCTCCTCCTGGCTGTGCTCCTGGAGACAGGTGAGCTCCCTAAAGTCCTTGAGTACATTGTGCTTCTGCTTAACACAGCGTGAGGGGTCCTGTGGCCTGCTCCAGGGGGCCCTGACTCGCACCCTCTCTGCTCCTGGCTCCCGCATTCACTGCGAAGGCAGGCTTCCCTGCGGGCGGGGTGCAGGTGGGGAGTGGAGGGGTCTCAACAAGAATGAAGAGGGTGGGAAACAGTAGTGGAACCACTGGGAACTGGGCCGCCTTCAGAGGTGGAGCCAGGCTTTGGAAACCAGCAAGAGGGCACAAACCGCAGCTGTTTGGGCCTTTTTTTTTTTTGGATTGCCCTCTCTCTTCTGTGTGAGTCTCTTTGTGTGTGCACTTCTCCCCTGGCACTCTCCCTCCTCTGCGCCTCTCCGCACCTCTCTCTCTCTCGTCTCTTTTTCTCTTTCAGTATCTGTCTCTGTGTCTCTCTTTCTCCCTCTGTCCTTGTCTCTCTGTTTCTCTCTTTGTTTTTGTCTCTGTCTCTTTCTCTCTCATCATAAGGCCCCAGCTTCCAGCTGTGAGAAGTGACAGAACAGCCCATTGGGCAGCTGGCCTGTCTCTGTGATCCTGGACATCTGGTTCCTGGGGCTGGCGGGAGGTGGCTGGGGCTTTTCACGTGCATGCAGATGGCCAGCTCTCCATCTGTCACAATTCTTGCCATCCCGCTGCCCATCCCCCACAACGCGGCTCTTTCTCTTTCCTCCCCGTCTTCCTCCCAGACCCATAAGACCATTCTAACCCAAATGTCCCTTCCAGAAACAGGGTGTTGTTGGGGCGGGGGGCGGTCCCTGGGGATGGCGGGTGGGACGACATAACCCAAGCTCACTGACCCCCCCGCAGGTGTCCGCAGAGGCAAGGCAGGCAGAGGGGACGGGACTGATGGGCAGGCCATTCCCCTGCTTTGAGGTGTTGCATAAGCATCTGCAGCCCTGCACGCATCCCCATGGTTACCGATGGGAAAGGCTGGCTGTGGTGGCATCACCATGGCACCGGTGTGGCCCACAGCTCAGCCAGGCATGGTGCTGGCACAGAGCAGCTCTGGGCTCGCACTGGACAGATCTCTGCCAGGCAGGACCCCTCCCGGGCATCCATGGGCCTGCGGAATCAGGTGGGGGGCAAATGGCCCCGGGCCAGCCTCTGGGGCAGGCTGAAGGGCCCCCTTAGCTTCTCAGCCCAGCAGCCCTGGGAACAAACTTGCCTCCCACACCAGCTGACTCAGCACAGGCAGACCTGAAGCGCAGTCCTGGCTTTGACCCCAGGCCAGTCTCAAGGCCCGCCCATAGCCCCTTCCTCAGTCTGAACGTGGGCCCAGCCGGAGCCCTAACGGAGCACAGCCTCAGCCCTCAGCTTGGGCCCTACAGGAACCTTGACTTTGCCCTTGACCTTTGCCTTAGTCCTCTGATCTCCCGTACACCCTCTGACGGGGGCTGGGCCCCGGGGATTTCACAGAGTGGAAGGGAAAATCCGGAGACCTAAGCCCTCCTTTTGGGGGCGAGTGTGCGCGCAGAGTGCTGAGAACGGAGGCCCGGCCGTGGGACTCGGGCCAGCGGGGCTGTGGGGTCCGAAGGTTGGGGGTCAGCTGTGGGGCAGATCTGTCAGAGAAGCACTCCTGGCAGAGGCCGGGGCGTGCTGGGTCCAAAAGGAGGAGTAGGATTTGAAGACAGAAAAGATCTGGAAGGAGGAGCAGCGGACAGAGCACATGACCTGCTGGATTGAATTAGATCTTTCGAAAAGGGACTATCTGTGTGTGTGCAGAGGTTTCTTGGGGGTTCGCTCTGGTTGTTGGAGCACAGGAAGCGGCCTGGAGCACGGGGCTGGGGCAGCTTAGCAGGAGAAACCCCCGTAGACGGAGGCTTGCCGAGGCCCCGACCACAGCCTGGGTGGGGAGATCTTCACACAGGCTACGCGGGAGACTCCCACATGTCGGCCCCACCCGAGCCCAGGCTCCTGGTCCAGCTGTCTCCCCGACGGCTCTGTGGGGGTGTCTGGGCACCTCTCCCTTAGGCTGGCCCCCCATTCTGTGAAGTCCCTTCTGCCCAGAACTTCCTGCTGGGCCCCGGGAGTAATTCCCGACTCTCCAATGAGGAGGTTCTGGGACCCAGAACCCACTACCTCTGCGATGGCCCGAGGGCTCCTGTGACACCCCTCTTACAGTGGTCCCGTTGGCCCTTCCAAGGCATGGCCCACAAAGCAATCACTCCTGGCACAAACCACTTCCAACGTGACTTGGAAAAAGAACAGAGGTTCCTTTCCAGAGCCGGCAAGGCCCTGTGTAGCCAGGACCAGCCCACCTCCCAGCCTCATCTTCTTCCACCCTCCTCCTCTGTGCTCTGCCCCCATCCTGGTCCCCAGGTGCCACTGCCGCCCTCCCACCCCCGTCAGACCGTGCTCATTTCAGCACAACTGCCACTCTGAACACTCTTCCCCTGGTGCTCCCCATGACGGCTGTCCTACACCCAGTCCCTAGCCATTGCCAGTGCTGCCACCTCCGAGAAACTCACCCTGACCATCCAGTGACATCACTCACCATCACATTGCACTTCCTTGTTTTATTTTCTTCGTGGCACTTAGCAGTAATTACAGTTTATTCTCATTATTCATGGTTGTTATGTTCTATAAAACCCCCGCGAACACTGAGTTAGTAAATACAGAACCACAGCTCCTCGGAGAAATGCAGCGTGGGGTTCCCGAAAGCCTGTGGACACAACACTTTGGTCAACTGACTGATGCATAACCTGTTTTCTGGGTGTTTCTGTGTATAGACACCTCATTTAGTCTCTAGGTGCTCCTTGACTTTCGACGGCGTTATGTCCGATAAACCCATCGTACGTTGAAAATACCATAAGACAAAATGCATTTAACACACCTAACTTACTGAACATGATAGCTTAGCTTAGCCTGACTTAAACATGCTCAGAACACTTATTCTACAGTTAAATAACCTGATGTTTCATCTCAAGAGGTATTTATTGCCTTCCTCGTCTCACCACAAGTAGGAGACACAGGTGGCCATTTTGTAGACACGATGAGATGTGAAAACACAAAACACAGCATCCAAACATGCTGAGAACCCAGGACACCGGAGAGTATGGGTCGCTGACCCACGTGGTCGCGGGGCTTTGGCTCTCAGCCTCTGCCCGGCATCACAGGAGCATGACATCCTGCCTGTCGCTGGCCCAGGAAAGATCAAAGTTCACAATTCAGAATCTGAAGTACATTTCGGCCGAGTGCATTTTGCTTTCACACCATCAGAAAGCCGGGAAATCGTTAAGTCGAGCCGTCGTGAGTCAGGACCTCAGTGTACCGTTGATTCATTGACAGTGAGTTCCCCGGTAACAGCGCCTCGTGACTGAATGAAGCTGATCTAACACACACATTTCCCCCCGCAGGCACAGCACAGCCTTTTTGTCCTTAGGAAGCTAGATAGCACATCAGCCCTGCACTTGGGGGCCCTTTGAATCAGCAACATCACCACTGAAAAGCCTTCAGATGAGAAAAGCCTGGCGCTACCATGGCTGTGGAAAGGACTCCAGTTTACAGACTGGAGCTGAAACAGGGAGGAAGAGCGTCGCCTTGTGCGACCCCAGCAGGGAACACGGGCACCGGGCCCCTCGCGTCCCGTGCGTGTCTGAGGAGGACTGACAGCACTGTGAGTGCTGACTTGGGGGCCTAACGAATGTCAGCTGGGAGGCAAATTCCGAGGCGTGAAATCTGCAAACGAGGAAGACAAACTGCATAGTATATACCCTTCGTGTTTCCTGCCAGGCTTCCCTTTGTCTTATTCACAGCCGACCGCAGGGTCAGGGTCAGGGTTCACAGATGTCTCAGGAATATTTGTCGATTGACTGACCTGCCTCACACCCAGATGCTCATACGCCCACACGCACGCATTCACACATACACACAGAGCCCTGAGGGTGTCTCAAAGCAGAAACCATGGGCCATCTCTTTTCCTAGTGCTCCTCCCTTGGGGAGGCAGGGGAGAGAAGGAAGATTCTGTAGGGAGGGTCCTGGTCCTATGGGCCTTCCCTATGCCTGTTCTCTCCTATGTCAGACCTGTCACCCATCGAGGGAAGGTCCCGTGTGCAGGTGTGCTGTCTAAACTCCCTCCTGCGGAAATCGGGGTGTACGTGGCCTGGCTGCGGTCCCCTGGGCCCTGGTCTTGGGAGACGGTGCGTGTGTGGGCACGTGCATGTGCATCACGTGTGTGTGCACGGGCCCCGGCCCTGCCCTGCTGAGGCCCGCGGGCTTCCTAGCAGCTGCGGAGCTCACTGCACTGACAGGGCCCGTAATCACGGGAAATTACCCAGCGCAGAACTGAAATTAAGGCGCGCTGCTGCTGCCGCCACAGGACCTGTTTACAAAGCCGAGAGCCCGGAAGAGCCTCAGAAGGAGGCTGTGCTGAGAAGGGGGGCTTCTGGGGAGGACAGGAGTGGAGATGGGGCAGAGACCACAGAGAGAAGAGGGCAGCCTCTTGTGTTTCTCGTGAGCCTAGGAAGCGCCAAGCACCGTGCTGGTTCATTCCATGCTTTGCTTCATTTGGCTTTCACAGCAGCCCCGAGGAGTGGGAGCCCGACCAAGAGGTCAGGTAACGAGCCTCGGGTCAGGAAGCTTGTAACTAGCAGAACTGGGGTTTGAATGCAGGGCTGTTTGACTCCAGGGTCAAACTGTGGGGCAGGGAACTCTCTCCGCAGAGGGCAGCAATGGGGGACACTTGCCCACATGGCCTGGGGTGGGCTGACTGGGTCCGACCTCGGCCCCCAGCAGGCTCAAGGACAACGTGGCTCACTGGTGCGGGGCCTGTGGAGAGAGGCAGCTCAACTCAGAGTCCCCATATGGCATATGTTGGCACACAACCAGGCTGGCTTCCACCCACCAAGCACCTCCATTTGAGTGAGCAATAAAAGCAGTAACAGTGCTGGGGATTGTTGCAGGTCACGCACATACACAGAGAAAACTGTTTGAGGAGTTTCCATCACTCCATTCTACAGACGAGAAAACTGAGGCACAGAGAGGTTATGAAGTTTGCTAAAGGCTGTAGGGCTGGGGGTCACAGAGGCAGGATTTGGACCCAGGCATTCTGGCAGCAAAAAGTCCTGTGCTAATCATCATGATAGTGCCTCTCTCTGGTCCCCAAGTCCCTTGGACCTTCCCAGGTCAGAAACACAACTGCGGGCTGTCTGGTGAGTGGCCATCCGGTCTCTTCCACCTAAATACAACCTGCCCCCCAGTCCCCTGAGGGTGTCTCTGCTCCACAGAAGGGCCCTCCGTTCTTGAGAGGATCTGAAGCAGCCACTCAGGAGCCAGTGTCCCCGGGTCTTCTCTCCAAGGTGAGGACAGTCACATGGTTGTCATGCTCTCCGACAGCCTGAACCAAGCGGACCGTGAGTCTGACTGCGTTCCAGACCCGGGGCTGCTGCTGCACATTAACTCGTTGATCTTTTTAACATTTGGGTTCTGACCAGCATTTCATAATTTTAATGAAATGGAAGAGGAAGCAGCGTGCACCACAGCTAGTGAGGGCAAGGGCTGTTTCATGAAACTTTAATTTCCACTTTGTATACCTCCACAGGTTGATGCTACATCATCATGAAAAATGTATTTCTCCCTGCGGGTGAAGCCAAAACCGAAGTTTGGAAAGCAGTCCCGTGGCGGCCGTCTTGCTTCTGGTGTCTTATTCAGGTTCTCGCCTCAGCCCAGCCAGCCCGGGGTCTCCCGTCAGCCTGAGCCCAGAAGTCCCCCTGTCCCCCCACTGCTGAGTCCAGCCCAACCTGGGGTGGGGGCCCACAGAGAGAGAAATGACCTTACGGGCTGAGCGATGATAAAGGGACCGCTGTGTCGTGGTTGCCCGCCACGTGCCAGGCTCTGTGCCAAGTGCTCGACTTGCGTCATCTTTGCCGCAGCATGCTCTCTCCATTCCACAAATGAGGAAACTGAGGCCTGGGACCTCACAGACACCGGAACTGGCTTCGAACCTGAGTCCGGGAGGCGGGCAGGAAGGTTCTGGTCACAGGTGGGCAGTGATCAGGATGCACTCTGACCCTCCCACCACACCTCCGTGGTCACCTCCTCCCCGCTCCTGGACCCCAAGGGGGCCACTCCTGCCAAGTTCCTCTGAGGCCCCCTCTGCTGAGGGCCTACCGGAGCCTGTGGGTCTCTTTGGAAGTAGCTCTGGTGACCCCGCAGCGGGGTGACTCAGGAGGCTTGCTGGGAGCGTGGGGCGGGGAGGACCCGAGGGAGCAGAGCTTGGCCTGGAGTCCAGCCGCGTCTGTTGAGCAATGCTTGGGCCCGCGCTGCTGCCCCAGCTCCAGCTTCCTTCCTCCCTCCCCTTCCCTTCTCCTCAAGCAATCCCAGCTGGTGGCCAGACGGCAGGCAGGCGGGTGGACAGACGCCACATTCCTTGTGCTGTGGAGGGAACCGCACTCCCGCACGGAACCGCTAGAGCCCAGCAAGGCTGCCCTGGGCCTGGGGCTCCTCTCCATTTGCCCTGGTCCATGGCCCCGGCCCAAGTCGTGGCCCACGAAGCTAAAGGGCCCCCTCCACTCCCGGCCTCTCCCTTCTCAGAGGCATGGGGCGTTGGAATGATGCTGAGTTTGGAGTGAGTCGAGCCTGGGTTCATGCCACGGCTGGATTCAGAGAAGAAAATGGTGGTGGTTCCTCCCACCCCCTCCCCTCCCCCACTGAAAACACTGTAATTCAAAGTAAACCCTTTTATTTGCCAAACTCTCTGGTAGCTCCCCATTTTCCTCAAAGTAAACCCCAAAGGCCTTATGGTGGCCCATGCAGGGCTGCAAAGGCCTACATATTCTGCCCCTCTGGGGCTCGTCTTGCTTCTTTCCTGCACCGGCTTGGCTCCAGCCAGGCCGCTCTCCTCACTCTTCCTGCCCCAGGGCCTTTGCATGTGTTCCCTCTACCTGGGGCAGTCTTCCCGCAGATGCCCACGTGGCTCATCCCTTCACCTAAGTGAGGCCTCCTGACCAAAACGCACCTTTCAACAGTAGCTGTGGCCAAGGCTTAAGCTGCTTTCTCACTTCATTTTCTTTTCAGTGGCACCTGGAACTGAAATGCTGTATGACTTACGTGTCTAACCATTAGCGTGTGAGTTCCGTGAGGGTGCGGGGTTTGGTTTAGTTTGTTCAGTGGTGCCTAACAGAGAGCAGGCGTTGGGAAAACGTTTGTGGGTAGAAACTGAAATAGAGCTAAAGCGTGCAAAGAGGTCCAGCGTTCTGATTTCGCCCATGACTTCCCTGGAGCTGTCCTATCAACGCCTTTGAAACCGAAGTTGTTTAAAGAAATCTTTCTTTGACACTCCTGCTTGGCTCTAAGCCTTTCCCTGGGTGGCGCCCCGCTCAGACTCCAGGCCCGGCCCACGCCTGCCTTCCTGGGTGCCCGGCCCTGTAAGTACATGTGTGAGCCCGAGAGACACGCCTTGCCCTCCGGGAACTCACAGCCCAGTGAGGAGGCTGACGAGGGAACAGGAAGCAATGACATGAGTGTGACAGGGAAGCACCACGCGTGTGAGGAGCAAGGGAGAGTGCCCCAGGCGGAGAGGAGAGCTCTCATGGGTCACATAGCTCCTTAGAGCCTGTTTCCTCATGGTGACACCAAGCTGCTGGGTCACCTTGCAGAGACCGAAGGAGACGACATGCTGGAGGACATGCAGGTACAGAATTTTTTTTTGCTCTCACAAGGAGGCCGTAAGGCAGGGCGGAGAGAGCAAACCCACTTCACAGATGCTGCCATGTGTATGCTTTTTCATGGGTCACTTTCTGCTCCTTTCCCAAATTTTAGTCACATCCAGAGCTCAAGGCTGGGACCTGTGTACCACACCTTGCCTCCTTCCTGTCCCTTCTCAGCAGAGCCCAGACCAGGCCTTGGGCGTCAGGACTCAGAGAGGAAGAGTGACTCAGCCACGGCCACTGAGTCTGGGCAAGGGCCGGGGCCGGGGCCCAGGCTCCCTGCCTCCTATCCCTAGTCCCTTCCACTCCAGACATGTTTTTTGGAGGCCCTGCCTCCAGCCTGGGCTGCCCCAGAGGAATCACGGCCCCTGACCCTACTAACCCTTCATCCAGTCCTCCAGCACCACTGGGGCCCCCGATTGGCTCAGGGCCCAGGGCGGTGGAGGGGAGGCTGGCTGTAGGCGTGGGAGTCAGGGCAAAGCCAGTTCTCACTGAGGTCTTTGCATGCCTCCGCCAGGGCTCCCTGCTACCTCATTCATTCCCCTTCCCCCTCTGGGGTGGGGGGACCACAGCCCCACCCTTTCAGGGCAGACTCTCCAAAGGTTCAAGAATACTGATCTTCAGGGCTGGAGGGTCTGTCATGAAATTCAAGGTTGTGCACCTCCCTGCCATACTATAGAGGAGGACACTGAGGCCCCAAGAAGGCAAGAGGCCTGCCTGGTCCCAGGGGGCCAGAGGCAGGGCCAGGTGTGGTCAACATTGAGTCTGAGAATATCTGCTCTTTCAGGGCCTCTGGTGTGTTCCCCCTGGGTAGCATCCCAGGTGCCTGGATGCCTAGCTAACCTTGAGTGCCTCCAGTGACAGGGAACTCACTACCAGTCTGTGCTTTCTCTTAGTCTCTCTCCATTTCTGTTCTCCTGACCTCTGGACCCAGGCCTTAAAGTTCGAGTTTCCTGCCTTCCCAGCTGGTGCTCCTACGGACTCTCACATGCTCCTTGCCTCTCCAGGTTTACAGGGGGGATTCTGTACTCCTGGTACCACTTCTCTAGTCTAGACAGCGCACTAGAGGACTGAGAGCAGGTCTGCTCACCCTTGTCATCCATTTATTCAAAAAATTTTATCGAACACGTGTTCTACCATGTAGCAGGCTCTTTTTCCAGGCATGGTGGGTGCACTAGTGAAAGCAGACATAAGTACCAGAGCGAAACAGGACTTGGGTGGTCTCTCACCTAACCCCTCTCTCGCCATTTCAGAGCTTCATGCAGCCGTGAGACCGATAGCCAGAAGGGCAGATGATCAGGGCAAGAAGGAGACAGACACACAGGGAAAGTGTTCGAAACAGAAGTGCAACGAAGCACACGGAAACTTTAAAACCACTAGCTCCATGATTAGCTACAGTTCCTCTGCCAGGAAATGACAAGGCTGCCCTTTGACCTTCTGCTGCACTTGGGGGCCAGGGAGCCCTCGGGAACATCTGGACCATCTGTTAGCCATCATCTCCCACTGAGGGAGACTGGGCCCAGGCCTGCTGTGGTCAGGGGTGGGGCTGGGGAGGACACGTAGATTCCACAGGCCTCTTCCTGCTCCTGAAATCCCAGTATCATTTCCAGAGCCAGGGTGGCCTGGCGCCTCCCAGCCTCACCACGAGACCCTTCTCATCCTGTCTGCAGCCTCTGGATTTCAGAGTGGCCCCAGTCCATCCCGTGCACCCCCTCTGTGGGTGCAGCGGGGATGTCGGCCGTCCTGAAGGAACCCCGGGCCAAGGTGCAGGTGCAAGGGTGCCCACTGAGCTTGCTTTTTGGGGACAGTTGGGGACTTGACTGTGGGAGATTAGAGGTAAGAAGGAGAATATGGGCTGGAGTGGGAGGAGGCCACCTGCAGGGGAGGTCGGGGCTGGGAGGGGTGACGTAGTCGGGGGTAGTGGAGGAGGTGGCTGAGGCCGTGATAACAGAGCAGCCAAGTCCTAGCACAGACTGAGATGGATCAAAACTTGCCCCCACCCTGCTATTGGGGTTGACTCTTGAGGATGGGAGGGGTTATGGACCTAACTGGGCCCTCCAACTTCTTATGTTGAAGTCCTAACCCCCCAGTGCCAGGACTTAGAGACAGGGCCATTCAGGAGGTGATGAAGGCTAAAATAAGGCCATCGGGGTGGGTCCTTTATCCAATATGGCTGGTGTCCTTATAAGGAGGATAATGCGAACACAGACAGGTATAGGGGGAAGACCACCTGAAGACACAGAGACAGGACCACCATCTACGAGCCAAGGAAAGAAGGCCTCAGCGGAAGCCCACCCCGCCGATACCTTGATCTCGGATTTCGAGCCTACAGAACAGTGAGAAAATAATGGCTGTCCTTTGAGCCACCCAGTCTGCAATATGTGTCACAGCGGCCCTAGCAAGCTAGTCCAGGTGGAAAGCTCTCTGTTCCCATGGAGACCCAGTTGTCCAGGTGCTCTATGAGGAAGGAGACAAATACTGGGACAGTTGGAGAAGTTGATGTTCTTCGTAGAGACCAGACAGGAAGTGTTCCCAGTGGGGGGCTGTACTTGCTTTTAGGAATGTAGGAGAAAACCAGACACAACATTGGCCCGGGAGAAAGACCAGCAGGAAGGGACCACCACGGGCCCCTTCATGGACATTTCAGGGATAGAGGTGCCTTCCCCCAACCCCCGCCCCCTGCCTGAGGATAGCATAACATCTGCATAAAGATGTCCGTCACGAGTGTCCAGCGAAGGCCTGAGGCAGCTCTAGGGGGCAGTGGGTCGGGGAACTTCTTAATCTCAGGAGCAGAGCGTGTGTCCATGGAACACTGATAAAAAGAGCTAAGACTTTTCTATCTCACACATTAGTCATTAGACATCAGGCTGTGTGTTCTAAGCATGTCACACTTGTCATCTTAACTATTCCTCATAAAACCCTATGGGGTAGGCACTACTGGCACCCCCATTTCACATGTGAGCAAACTGGGGCACAAATTGCTCACATGACTTGGCAAAGGTCACCCTTCTGACAAGAGGGAAGAACGGTAGAGTCAGAGACAGAAGAGACTTGGAGGAAAAGATGAGGGTGTCAGAGGGTGGCCGCCTGGGCTCCCTTCCAAAGTCTGTCCCCCCGCCCCCAGTTTGAAGTAACTTTATTTATTTATTTGAATCCTTCAGTAAAGAGCTACTTCACTGTCCCCTGGGGTCTAGGGGTATTTAGTCTAAGGAAGATGAGCCTCACAAGACTATTATTGAGACAACCAAAATGGTCAGCTAAAGTAGAGAATCATCAGCTTGGGAACACGAGTATCTTAAATATTTGGGGATAATTTTAAAAATGTGTGTTCGGGAACCACTCGTGATGCAGAGCCAAGGCAGGAGTATGCTGACCCGAACTCCATTTTTCCTTTCGGGACCCCCGTTGGTGGCTTCCTGAGAGTGATGAGAGTGTGGATCCTCGCTGGGGCGTCGTAGGGCTGGGTGCCCGCGGTCCGGCTCTCTTCCTTTCCAGCCCGCTTGAAGTGAGTTACGGCCATATGATGTAACTCGGGTGATGGAATGTAAGTGGAAATGATGGGCGTCACGTCTGGGTGGAAGCTTAAAGAGCCAGCACAGGCTCGTCCGTGTGTTCCTTTCCTTCAGCCTCGGTTCCTGGCCAAGGTCCAGATATCGGCTGACTCGTCAGTCCAGTCGGCCTGGGGCTGGACGCAGAGCCCACACTGACCGTGAGGACCATGTAGCATGAATAAGGAGAATCCCCGCCTCGTTTTATGCCGCTGAGGTTTGGGCCGCTGTTTGCTCCTGCGGCTTGGCCTCTCTCATCCCAACCAATACACTCGCCAAAGAATGAGAGTCCAGGTTTAGTCCTGACTTTTTGATGTGTTCAATCTATTTCTCTTGTATTCTCAGACGGTCTTGCTCAGACCTCACTTGCCAATTCTTTTTGGCTATTTCCTTTTACTGTGGGGTGCCCGTGGACCCCAGCCCTGGTTCATGATGTCGCTTCTGTGAAAAGGAGGTGGAGCTCCAAGGAGGTATTCACTGCGCATGCACAAGGCAGCTCCCGCGAGCGTGGTCACCTGGTCATTTGGAGTGAACCGAGGGCAGAACAATGCCAGCCTCTCCTCAGTGTCTTCCCCCGTTGGGAGAGACAATTTGCAACGGGCCTCAGGTATCCCCAAACCTTTTCCCTGGGCACGCTAAGAGGGCAAGGCCCTCATCACTCTTCACTGAGCCAGTCCTCAAGGTCATGCTTGCCACGAGCAACTTTGAGAGATGAAATGACATCTCTCACCGCACAGAGAACAAGGTTCCTTCCACATGCTGTGAAAGTGGGGACTCTCCCAAGCTCAGTGTTCCTCTCCTATAACGTAACCCGCTGAGCGGCCCACCCGTTTGGGCCCCTTGCCCTGCCTTTATGGGACTTGGGTGGTATGGGAGAACTGGAATTTTCCAATCGGAAGCTTTGGTTACTGCCCTTGCCCTCGAGTCCATTTCCTCTGACCCAGGCAGGAGTCCTGTATCTTCAGGAGCAGGCTAACTTGTGAGCTCATAAATAGGGTGAAGTCTCCGACCCTGCACTGCTCTTGACACTGCTGACCACACCTCAGCCCAGCACTGGGCACAGTGTGGGCTGACGGGCAGTGGCAGATCTACTTTCTACTTGATGATCTCAGGACCCCTCAGGGGGTCTCAGGACAGCCTCCTCCCATATCTAATTTTCTGGTTGTCATTTTACTTCCTGGGCCCTCAGTTCTACCCCCTGCATTGGGGATACCAAGCCGGGACGCCCTAGCTCACACTCAGGCTGTTAGCTTTGCAAGTCTGAGGGAAGATGACCAGCGTTCTCTGGTCATCACCAGCTGATTCCTGTCCTCTCCTGAGATAAGGCCAGCACACTGGGACTCCTCCCACAGAGACGTGGGACAGAGGAAGGAAGCATTTGCTGTCAGGAAGACAGGAGGACTGCGACCGAAGAGGCCCAGCTGGCTGCTGCTCCTTCGGTTCCGGGGGTCCGCCCACGCGACTGGGTCAGTGTGTTTTCACCAGGCAGGGCTGGACTGCCTGCCTCCTGGGGCTCTGTTCGGAATGGGAGACTTGAGGGCCACCTCCGGGGCAGCTGGGCGGGAGGACTTGCCTTCGTTTCCAGCCACGGATCTGCGTTTGCTTCATCAGGGCATCCGCGGTGCCTGGCAAAGGCAGAGTGCCCCAGAAGCCATGCGCGTGACGCGCGTGTGCCATTTCTCCCTCGGCCTTGTGGGAATTTGCCCCGAGACTGTTGCCTAGCAAAGCTCGAGGGCGTTCATGCAATTCACGTGAATAAGCAACGTAGTGAAAAACTGGGGAAATACAAAAGCAAGGAAGGGGCAAGTATCTGCTGTCTTCGTTCCGCCCTTACTTGGGGACACCCATGGGGCTGCAGCCCTTTGCTGCACCCCGGGGCCGGAGGCAGGCCTGGGGAGACTGGTCTGTGTGTGCGCATAGGTTGGGCTGGACGGGGACAGGAGAGGCGGGGGGTGGCTGCAGCAGCTCTAGAGAAAGGAGATGGTGACAGGACAGAGAGGGAGTGAATGAGGGGACACGAATGAGGTCTCATTCTCAGTAGGGGTGTGGTGGCTGACCGGCGGGGAGGACCCCTATTCCCTCATATCTGCCACACCTGGCCCAGGGCTTTCTCTTCACAGAGGATTCTGGGAAAGGTTGCCCCTCCCAGCCTCTGGTTCTCAGCGATGTGGGAGGGGCCAGCCTCAGGGACCCAGCCTCCCCGCCCCCCTCCCACGAACAGCCTGTCACCAGGAGAAGGATGACCCTCCCGTGTCTGAGTCCTCATTTTACTTGCAGCTCGCTGCTAATCCAATTGCTGGCTGTAACTTAATTCTCCATTGATGCTCGAGTCCTTTGCCTGCCGATATTAAAACTCTTTTCATTTAATTGTGTGGAAGATAGATCCTCCTCAGTCGTCAGGTGGTAAACACAGAAGAGCTGATGCGTAGCTCTAATTTCTTCCCCGGCAGGTCTCCTGCAGCTCTGAGTAATTGGGGACCAAGATGCTCTGGGCAGGGAGGGCCAGGAAGGAGAGAATAGGGAGTCAGGGGTGGGGGGGCAGCACCTCGCCATGGTCAGGAGGTTACAGATCAAAGACACGTGGGCCTGACTCCAGTCTGAACTCTAGACACTGCTGCTGGTGGAGTCGGAATGATGGAATGCTTCAGAGCATGGGGGGCAGGGTGACAGCATGCCCGTTCCAGCTCCACCCTCTGCCAGCCGGGTGACTTCCAGCAACACACTTGACCTCTCTGGGCATCAGCTTCCTCATCTGTAAAGTGAAGGTAAAAATGGTATCCACCTCATGGGGTGGCTGAGATTGCACTGAGGTAGCTTGCCCAAAGCCCCAGTGTAACATCTGGCATGTGCTAAGTGATAATTACCATCACACGACATTTAACCACAGTGAGTCTTGGAGGTCCCTTGACCCAGTTGGAAACACAGGAGCATTGGCTAGTCAAGCAATGAGCAGGCATCAATCTCACTCTCTCGGAAAGTTGAAGGGTTCTGTGTCGGGGCTGTTCGGATGGTTTTTCCAGAAAGAGAAGTTTGCATAGAGGTGGGTTTTCCTGGCATAGAAGTTTCCCAGCCTACAGCAGAGGCAATGCTGTCACCCTGTTCCTCTTGAGGGTGCCCCCAGGAAGCAGAGGGAGCCAGTGACCTCAGGCTGCTGCGGGTCTTGCCAGGAAGGTCTCAGAAACCAAGACTGCTTGGACCTACAGCTTGCCCTCGCCTGAGCAGTCCAGCGCTGTGGGAAGCCCCGCTCCACATCTGGGGAGGCTTCAGGGTTAGGGTTACATCCCAAGGTTCTGGCCTGATGCGGTGCTAAGCCGAAAATGCTAGTTCCAGGGCCAAAACTAGGGTAGGGAGAGAGAGGAGCCTGCCCAGGGAGCACAATTTAAGAGGCATCCTACGCTCAGTAATCAAGATAAAGAATATTTTAATGTAATATTTTAGTAGCATTAAAACTAATTTAAAAATCCCTGATGAGCACAATGTCACACTTTGAAGTAAAGACAGGCTCTGCCCCTGTCCTTGCAGGACTCAGAGATGGAGGGCCTCACCTGTCTCACCCACGTCCTGGCCCTGGAGCTCGGGCCCCTTGCCGTAGTGGCTGCAGAGTCGGACTCTCCGCGAATGGGGTTGGACCACGGCGTGGTTTGGGGCGGACTCTGCAGGCTGTCCTGCTGTGTGGAGGGTGGAATTCTCCTGTGTGGCGAGAAGTAACACGTGCAGGGGTGAGGTTTGCAGAGGGGACTGACGGTGGAGCGACCCCTGCCTGCTGAGGGCACCGAGAGGCTGTTTGGCACCCTCGTTCCTTTGGGGCTTTCTCTGTGGGCTCTTTGAGGATTCGGAAACTCCTGGAATGGCTGAGTGACACCAGACCTTAACCTGTTCAGTCGTTGAGAACCATCTGCTCCTCTGGCTCCACTCCGGACAACTGGGGTCCTTCTCTCCGCTTGTCCAAATCCTGGACAGGCTGGCTTGCCTGTCTCCCTTTCCCAGAAGCCCTCTCAGTCCCTCCAGCTCAGGACACTCCCTCTCTCTCTCTCTCTCTCTCTCTCCCTCTCTTCATCCCAAAAGCACACATTTGAGAACCTGCTGTGTGCCAGACTGGATTATGGAGATACAAGGATTGAATGAAAACACAACTATGCTTGGGGGACTCAAAATATTACCAGCACATAATCAAGTTTAAGTCGTACTCGAAGGGTTGGGATGAAAAGCACCAATCTCTGGTCCACCTTACTCCACAAGTTCAAGCCCCATTTCTAGGCTCTAACAGCCTTCATTCTTTTGGGTGTTTCATTTAGTATCTAGCTACATTTTTCTAAATGGACGTATACATAGTATTTTTTGATTTATCACTTTTGGGCTTTGGCTTTTGACCTCCTGCCATGGTAAATAAAGACTTAAATCTCCCATCTCCCTCCTGTTCCTTTCCTTTCATCCTCCCACTAACATTATTTTCCAAGTTTTCATTGAACAAAAGTACCACTGAGCCCAGTTATACATTATAACTGCCTTCTTTTTTAATAGGACTCTTCTCCAGAGTCCATAAATCCCTTTTTTATTCGCCTGATGTCTAGTATCTATTGTTGCTTTTTTCTAAGCATTTGATGTCTCTGTCACTTGCCTGTCAATACTAGTAGTTTCCAATCGGTCAAACACATTGGTTTCATTTTCCCCTCGATTCTCTCATTTTGACCCGGACCCCTTGCTCGCTGGGCCTGATCCCCCACTGGCTCTCAGGACAGCCTTCACCTCCGTGCTGAGATGGAGCTTCTATGTTCAAGTCCTCACTCCAGAACCTCTTTTCTGTCTCTTCCTGGGTCTGTGCCCCTGTCCTGGCAGCTTCCTGAGAAAGGGGGCGGGGTAGTAAAAATTGCAGTCCTTTTATAATTTTAATCTGTGCTCATCCTTGGTTGATGGTTTCCGAGAGCATGGATTTCTAGGTTGAAAATATTTTCCCCTGTAAAGTATGGTCAATGTGCTCGAAATTCCAGGGTTGCTGGAAAGGAGTGACCCACGCCATTTTGACTTCTGGTCGCTGGTGGCCTGCTTTTTTTGCCACTTTGGAAGCTCCTAAGATATCTTCATGACCAACTGTGAGTTTATTTGCATCCATTGTGCTGGGCACTGGGTGAAGCTTTTCTTTTGGCAAATCATGCCCTTCAATTCTGGTAAGTTTTTACATGTAATTTCTTTGATAATTTTTCTTCTCTATTTCCTCTGTCCTTACTTTCTCAAATTTTCTTCAACCAGATGTTTAACTTCCTAAAACGGAGCTCCAATTTTTTGTTGTAATATTTTTCCCTATGTTCTTTGCTTTTTAAAATTTTCTCTTTCTAATGGATTCCTTACCTTTCATCTTCCACTCTTTTATTGACTTTTGAATTTATTACTCTTTATATTTTAAATTCCCAGAGCTCATTTTTGTTCTCGGTTCCTTTTTCAAAACTTCTTTGTATCTGGATATGTATATTTTTTTCATTAAAAATGTTATCATTAGTGTTCTCGTTGAGGTTTTCTTCTATTTCCTGCTTTGTCTCTATTTCTCTGTGGGTTGTTTATTTTTTCAGTTTGGACTTTGTGTTTCCTTTGTTTGGACCTTGGTCTTTAATGTCAGAGGTGGTCAGATGGCAAACCCACTTTCTTGTTGCGGGGGCTGGGTACCCAAACAGATTTTGCTTATCTTTCTTTATGGGCTTGTTCAGATCTCCCCAGAGGAACCTGACATCTTCCCTGAATGGGGGCCATTTGCTCTCTGGGATTCAGAATGAATGAAGAGGACCACCTGAGAGATGTTTCAGAAGTAGAAACACAGGACTTGTTTTTTCCCTGAACTTATTATTTTTTTTTGTTGTTGTTGCTTAGTTAGCATTTGTATACCTACCTTGGGTTCTTTTTAAACTCTCCAACAAAACATAAAACTGCTCCCAATTCTGTCAGCCTCCTCAGGTAACCTATAAATTCATTTTTTTTTTCTTTTTTAGAGACATGCCCCTTAGGGCCTGCTGTTCCCACCAGGAGGGGCTGCTCTCCACATGCCTTCCTCAACTCTTCTTCTAGAACTGTCCTTCCCATCTTCCGTGCTAAAGAGCTCGCTCCCTGGCATGCTCCCTTTTGCTTCAAGCTCCATCACTCACGCATACCTCTGTGTGAATGAGATTCAGACTCTTTCCAGGGTTGGCTTTAATGATGGGAGTTGGGGATGAAGGGGACAGAGCTGCGGATCCAGGTTCACCAGAGAGGGAAATGCCTTTGTCTGAGGTCACGCAGTGTGGGCCAGATAGAGAGGGAGTCTGGGCATCTTCTGTTCCGACATCCCAGGGCTACAGAGGTCTCCTGGACCCCTCATTGCCCGCTCTGTCCTCTGCCCACTGCTCAGACGGGAGGCCGACTAGGTGGGTGCTGCGGAGATACTGCCAGGACAGATGTGAGCTCTGGAGGGGGTACATGGTAAACGAAGAAAAATAAAACGCCCCTGTAGCCTGTCACCACCGCCCCCCCCAACCCGACTCTGCTACCCCTGACAAGTGTCCCATCCCCCAGTTCCCAGGTCCTCATTTCTTTCCGGGGCTGTGGAAGGAGGTTAGGCTTTGGACCCTGTGCCCTCCACGGCCCCCTTTTCTCCTAGCTGAGGGTGGAGGTTTTGTTGTGATTTTCTCAGTGTTTTTTTGGCATAGAGGGTGAACTCCGGTTGTCATGGCAACTCCAGCAGAGGGAAGGACGGAGAGGGCCTGAGAGGGTGAATGTGTTCCTCTGTCAGCTGGCTCTCCAAGTGGGGATCGGCAGAGACCGGAGACTGAGGGTTGAGCGAAAAGCCCAGGAAGGCCCAGTCTGTCCCCACATCTTCCCATCCAGCCTGGCTCCAAGCTGGCTTCTGTACCCCACAAGACTTCTTCCTTCTGGGGAGATGTGGGACTCCCCCACTACGGCTTGAGTTCTGGGTATGAGTGGAGAAGGAGGAAGGAGAGCCCCCACAGAGAAATGTCCCGGGGCTGGGGACTTGTGCTGGTCCCTTACTCACGTTGGGGCAGCAGCCAGGGAATGTGACGGGGACAGGGGGTCCCCTGGGGAAGCCTGAGAACACCGTGCCATGAACCTTGGATGGGGAAATCAGATAAGAGCGCAGGACCAGACATGTGGTGGTTAAGCATCTTTCCAAGAAAATCGTCTCCCTTTACTAGTTTTTCCTTCAAACATGTCCCCCGCAGTTCAGTTTTCCATTTTTGACAGCAATACAGTAACAAAGAAATTTTTTTTTTTTTTCTTAAGCAACAGCATGAGCCCAGTGGTGAATGGCAGCTGGCACGAGGAATGGGGGAGGGGTGACAGGGAGTGGTGGTGGCTGAGGCCAAATGGGGTGATAGGCACTGCTCCAACCCACTCCAGCTGACTGTTGTCACGTGGATATACTGGCTCAATTGCTCAGGAGAAACCAGAAATCCAGATTGTGTAAAATTTCCCGGATTTTACCTTTTTCCTCACTGTCATCTGTCATCTACCCACCTGGACCCAGGGACTTCACAGGATCACAGATGAGGAGGCCCTTGCAATCACCTGAATAGTTACGATGAGCCAAACCTTTAGACATGGCCTCACTTGCCTCGACCTGCCACAGATAGGGACGCTGGGCACTGGGGCTCAGACAAGGCAGACCTGCTTGGCTAAAAGCACTGGGTGGATTATTGGCGGGGTTGCAGCTGGAGGCGCCCGAGGTAGATAAACTGAAAGACAACCCAAAAGTGCATGTGCTGACGGGAGCACAGGACAATGGCCTTGTTCCTTCAGGCCAGCTGGGACTGCGAGAGCCTGGGGCTGAGATCGTTTTAGCTCACATCTGCTGGGACAGCGCCAGTCTCAGTGATTTACAGGTATATGTCGAACAGCAGGTCCTGGGTCTGTGGAAAACACAATTTCATTCTCGTATCCCACGGCTCCTTTAAAAATGTCTTAGGGGGGAAGTCTTCTCCTGCTTTATGAGATGAAAACTCGGGCAGGCCTCATGTCATTCCTGCTCGCTAAGGCCACAGAGAAGACATTAATTAAAACTTTGCAATTGATTTCACAGCAATTCTTCCCCTTGCACAGCTAGGTCAGGTCGGCAGTGGGAAGCGGGACATGGCTGACTCCTTTGTTCTCTCCTGGTGTTTCTCCCCTCCTTCAGCAGCCCTCCAGCCTGCAGCCAGTTTCCGCTCCCTCCTGGGCATGGGGCGGGCGGCAGAGGGAGGTGGGATGGGAAGGCTGGCAAGGGGAGGAAGAGCCTCGCCGGAGCTGGCGCTATCAGTAGCTGGCTTTGTCCCCTCTGAGACTAGTGGGTGGGCAACGCCATCTCCTCCTCCGCAAAAATCGTGTGGGTGTCTCTCCTCTGGTGGCCTAGGGAAGGAGAGGGTACCCATCACAGGTAGCGGTGTCCCCACACCTTGGGTCCCTCACCCAACCATGGGGGCCCCAAATTGACTAGACCATCCCAAGGAACTTGATTTGTTGACACAGATAAGGATATGCCCTCACCACTTCCTGGCTGTGTGACCTTGATAAAGACCTTAGGTAAGACCTTTAGTGGTCCTAATTGTCCTCAGCTGTTCAATAAACAGGGTGTCTTCCTGCTGGCAAGAAGCCGGTAGGCCCTTGAAGGGGTGGGCTGCTGGGACAAGCAGGGAATAGGTTACCCCTCTGCTGCTCTCGTCTGGTCCCTGTTTGGGGAGGGGAGAGGAGGGGAGAGGCAGGTGGACTGCAGAAGCTTGGAGGAGAGCCAGAGGCAGGACCAGGTCGATGCAGAAGGTGGGGAAAGGCGGCGACGGCCACCTGAGGGAAAGAAGGAGAACCAGAGAGAGGGAGACTGAAACAGGGACGGAGAAACCGGAGAGGTGTCCTCTGCCTCGCACTGCCCCTTGGTCCGACGAAGCAGAATCTACCTGTTTGTGTACCTCCTTCAGCCCGCGATGTGGCCCACCTGCTCTGAAAATGGGTGGGGACCCCCTCCGGAGGGTTCCTTCATCTGTGCACATCCCAGGGGCTCGGACCCAATGCGCGGTGCCTGGCTGACCAGAGCCACACAAGCTCCCAGGCTCAGTCCTTAGACAGGGGACTTGGTGAGGGACAGTGGCATGTGTGGCCCATATAAGGGATCAGGTTGATTGGGTTCCAGTCCCTGCCAGCTGCTCACTAAATGTCTCCGTGGGCCTGTAGCTTAACCACTGTGCCTTAGTTTGCCCGGCTGTAAGCTGGGGACAATAACAGAACCACTGCACGGCGGTGTGAACGATTTCATGGTGGCGTTACGAGGTTTGAACGAGATAATCCAACTGGAGCTGCAACTTGGGGATACGATAGGGTCTCTATAGATATGTGCTGCTGTCACTTGGGGCTCTTCGAATGGACCTTGGGACAGCAGGCAAACGTTTAACTTCTGCATGCCTGTGTTCGTGTGCACCGAGAGGGGAGAGCGAGCCTGGCTCGGACAGCCTGCAGAGGGGGCTATAAGATCCCAGCTGACCGCGGACCGAACAGCAACTGTTTCCATTACTGGCATCTCCTTGGCTTTTAAAGTACTTCTAGCCTTTGTCTTTTCCTTTGGGAAATATATATGTGTGTGTGTGTGTGTGTGTGTGTATAGATATATATCTTCACCTGAAAATATACTTACTGATTTGAGAGAGAGGAAAGGAGAGAGAGAGAGAGAAACATGGATGTGTGAGAGAAACATTGATTGGTTGCCTCCCTATGAGCTCCCTTTGGGGACTGAACCTGTAACCTATGTATGTGCCCTGACTGGGGATCAAACCCGCAAACTTTTGGTGTATGGGACAATGCTCCAACCCACTGAGCCACCCGGCCAGGGCTGGTGATGATATTAATGCCTCTTGTAGAGATGAGCAGATGAAGGGAGTATGGGTGGCATGTGTGGAGGGTCACACCCAGCTGGGGAAGCTGGGACTCCCTCGGTTCAGGCTCCAGGGACAGGGTTTGGGGTGTCAAGGAGTGGGGACAGGAAGAGGAAGTGCTCCCACTTAGTTCCTGTCCAACAGCCCTCATTATTTGACCCACATTCCGTACCTTGCTGATTCCGAACAGCAGATATCAGGTCTTAATGCCATAATCACCTGTCTACTTGAGGAGAAAATTAGACTAAAATGGCCTGGAGCTTTTAGCCTGCAGTTTGGGAGATGGGAGCACGGCAGTGGGTGGGAGGGAAGAGAGAAGCTTCTTCACAAGAGGGTGTTCAAGCTGCCAGGGCCTCAGGAAGCAGCCATCCCAAGCCTTGGTCAAAGTCTGGGGCGGGGATTAATACCTGGACCCAGGCCGCCCCCCTCCAGAGTGTAGGCTCCTAAACCCCTCCCCACAAAAAGACATGGTACAGAACCCACCCAGGACCACTGGGGACCCACATTGTTCCCTGAGAAAAATATAAATTGTTCTGGCAAGGTAAGGGTGGAGGGCATGAGCGGTCCCTCCAGATATTGAAGGGCCCTGCTCGGCACCCCTCCCCCACCCCCACTGCATCCTGGTCTTCACATACTTGGTCTACTGGAAAGACTGGGATAGGAGACACGGGTTGTGCCCTCGGGAAGCCTCTAGCTGGTGGGGATACCAGCCTCCTCTGCAGGTCAGCCAGAGTGGAGCCCCGGCGGAGGTTATAGCCAGCCTGGAGGGGAGGGCTCAGCCGCCCAGGTCAGGAGGGCTCAGAAAAGGGAGAAGGCCTGGTCAGTTGGGGAGCCTCCTGTCTGAGGGTGGACAGAGCTGGTCCTTTAGGACCTGGACATAAGGGCTGAAGCAGAAGAGCCCTCAAGTGGCAGTGTTGTCTTGTTCTAGTTGAGGCAGAGCTAGAAACAAATCGAGACTGGAGCGGAGGCTGGAGCGGAGGCTGGAGTGGAGATGATGTCAGGAAAGAGAACACATAGGCCTGGGGCTGACTGTGGAGTGCGTCAGGCTGGGGGTGTTAGACAGGATGCGCTGGGCCATGGGGAGCCATGGAGGACTTTAGAACACGGGAACGGCTTGATCAGATTTGCAGGTGGCAAAGCTCACTCTGCCTCTGTCTAGAGAGTGGGTGGGGGTAGCGGCCTGGTGACCAGTTGAGAGGATATTGCAACTGGTAAAAGAAAATGGTCCCTTGCCTTGAGGACTTCCTGTGGTCGAAAGGAGGACTCGGTGCCTTCCTAACGTAGAGGAGGGTTAGGCTGGGCAGGCAAGACCTGAATGGGAGCGATCGATGCAGAAGAGCCTATTCCTGGGTTTTGGGTTTGGGCCACCGCGGGGAGGTGCTGCCATGCCCAGCGATGGGCTTCATTTTGGATGGCTGCCAACCCCTGCGAGGTGTGAGTGTGGAGGAGGCAGGAGACAGTTGGGTAGATAGAGATTTGGTCCCACTGGGAAATAGACAGTGGGCGGAGAATGGCCCTCAGTTGGGTGGGCGTGTGGGGGAAGGCAGGGATATCCGAGTCCATGGGGACGTCTGTCCCCTCCCACAGAGCTTGTGCGATGACCCCAGTCTAAGTGCTGCCTAAGAGTTTCTGCTGAGAGTGGTAAGAGGGTCAGGGCCACCATCGTTCAAGGGCAGGCAATGGGTGGGCGCGAGGAAGCTGAGGACATGGTCATAGGTGTCCAGTGGGGCCTGAGGCTGGCAGGGGGTTGGGGGCCTGGGGTCATCACCCGGGGTGAACTGATGGAAAAGCCCAGATCGCGGAACAGAGTCCCACCCGCTGCTGCCGGCGCCCATCGGGTAGGCTGGGCCCTGCAGCTGTCTTGGAAGGAATGTTGGGTGCCTTACTCAGGGCCCCCCAAAGCACGGGGAGCCCCTCTGCCTGTGCTCCTGGAATGGAGAAGCTGACCCCCAGCGCCTCTAACCCTCTCCCAGCCCATCTGTCCTGGGTCTTGGCCATCTGGCTTTCTGGCCCCCTCCCTCCTTTCCTTTCCCCGCCCTACCTTTGAGCCAGAGGACTAGGCCACCACGGCCTGAACATGTTACCAGTTCCTGAACCCCATTCCCAGGACCCAGGCCTCCCCCTTTGCAGGGGGATGTGGGGACCACACAGACTAAACCTGAATTTTATGCTACAGTGTAGATCTCTTGTTGCATAGACAACCAATGGATGGCGTGAGGGGGAGGCTCAGGCTGGGACTAGACTTTGAGGTGACAAAGTGTACCAGCAAGTTTGTCACAGCGACAGTGGCTGGGAGAGTGGATGGCTCTGTGCTGCCCACCGCGCCAGCCACAGTGATCAAAGATCAGTGCCCACCGTGCCGATGGCCGAGGGAGACAGCAGCACCTGGGTGCTGGGGAGCTGAGAGTACGCGGGAGCACCTGGCCCTCGGGCTGCGCTGAGTCATCCCTGGAGCCACGGTGGCTGGAACATCCAGTCCCCAAAGGCAAACAGGAGCTTATCTGGGCCACCCGCCTGCCTGCTGTGTCTGATGTGAGGTCCCCGAGGAGACAGTGTCCTCCGCACTTGCACTTGCCTGCAGCCCCATGGCCCTGTGTAGCTGAGCTGAGGAGGGGCGAGGGTGGCCCCCGACCAGCACACGAGTCCCTGCCGGTCTTAGAGGCACAGGGTGAGCTTCTGTCTAGAGAGGAAAGGGACCCTGGTTCCTGTTTTCGCAATCCCTGCCAGGTGCGAGCCCCCACACTGTATCCCCCGCACTGCGGGGCGCTGCTATCTCACGCCCTGGGCTCCAACATCCTTCTGGGAACATGGAGCTATGCCCAGAACAGAGGCTCAGTGTGGGTCAGGGGCCCGCAGCATGGGGAGGGGAGCCGGCTTTAAACATGTGAGATGTAGCTTTGCAAACATTTTTAGCAGAAGCTCAATGACTCAGATACATGAAAGTGGTCACTCTGCTTGCAGTGGGGGTGGTAGGCTGGGCCCACCTATTGACCCCTGTCCTCCATGCCCACCCACAGTGTCCTTGATTAACCCCCAGGGGTCCAATAGTTAGAAAAACCACTGATTGACTCTGCAGTCTCTAGTGAAAAACTCCACCTGCCTGTTTTACAGATAGGCGCGCTGAGACTTAAGGAGGAGCGACTTCCGTGAGGCTGTTTATGGTGAAGCCAGGGACACCAACCCAGGTCAGGAGCTGAAGGCAGGCTGGGCAGGAGAATGGGAGCCCTGCGCTGTGCCACATGGTGGGGGGTGGCGTAGATGTCCCCAGGGCATCCCGGCTGGCTGCAGCTTCTGTTTCTGGCCGGAATGCTATTAAGAATATGGACTCTGCCCCTTACAAGCTGTGACTTAGTTAGGTTTAGTTCGCTAACCTCTCTGTGCCTTAGTTCCTTCCTCTGCAATGTGGAGATTATAAAAGCACAAATCTCAAAGAGTTGTGGAATTTATCATGCATTAATTCTTGCAAAACACTTAGTGGTGCACCTGGCATAGGACATGTGCCTCTTGATGGTGAGCCGACGGTGGCAGCCGTATGGCAGCCAGCTCAGGTGAGCATCCACCCTGGAGGAGAAGCTCTCCCAGTAGCAGGGCTTCTTGCGGAGGGTTGGTCTGATGGAGAAGAGTGAGCCCTGGCCCAGGTAGCAAGAGGCTTGGAACTCAGATCCTCGCTCTGCCACTGAGGACATGTATCTCCTCCAAGCCTCAGTCTTTGCATCTATAAAGTGGGGAGCATGACACCAAACACCATGGCTCTGTGAGTACGAGGTCAGATCCATATGTCACATGCTGTCACTTTACCTGGCACACTGGAGGGGGTGTTCAGAGAATGTTGGTGACCCTCCCAGTGAGGCTGGGCTGGAGGGCTCTGGGTTAGGAATCATACAAGGATCTTCCTGAGAGTTTGGGGAGACGCAGGAAGCGGCCGCAGCAGCCGCTGACACGGGTGGAAGCAGATAGAGAAGTCAGGCCGGGACAGAGCAAACTTTCACTGTCATTTGTTTAGCACGTTTTCCCGGACATGAGCAGAGTCTGGTCCTTGGACTGGGTGCTGGGCAGACAGACTTGGTGACATATTCCTGCACACGGGGGCTCCCAGGCTGGGGAGAGCAGGTGACAAGGTCCCCCTAAATGAACACCGTGCCAGGTGGAGGTACAAAGGCTGGCCCGGGGGCTGGGCAGGGTCAGGGTTTGGTTTGACTTGGCTGGGTGTGAAGAACAAGTGCCTTCGAAGACAAGGGATGCCGGGGGAAGGGGGCTTGGAGGGCGTCGCAGGTACGAGTGCAGGTGCAGCGGCGAGAAATCATGAAAGGGTTCAGCGGACCAAGGGAAGTTCTCGGTTGTGAATTTTTCTTCCCAGACGGGGGCAGACCTCACCCCTTGCCTAGGTCACCCCCTTCGACCAGGACCGGGATTCTTCCCGGAGGGGTCAGTAGGTCTTTTAGCCCAGGCGCATTTCCAAAATTCCCATAAAGCAGCGGACAGTGTCGCCAACAGTCCCCTGTTGAAATGCAGACCAAAACTCCAGGGTTGCCCAGGAGAATGTTGACTGAAACCTCGTCACAGGGCCTGGCAGGGTCTGGTGAAGCTTGCGGTGGTCCCGGACAGGCTCAGCCTAGGCCCAGGCCTGGAAGGTTTCTTGGAGAAGGAGGCGACGTTGGTGGAGGCCGGCCCACCCTGCGCCAGGAGAGAACCAGGCTAAGACAGCCATGGGCACTATTCACTTCCTGATGCAGATCAGAGCTGGGAGTTTTCCTCAGATAGCTTTTCGCTAAGAAGACAAGCCTCTTTTCAGGCACGCTGCTGACATGTTTTCTTTTCCCCAGATGAGGATAATCAGCTTGTTGGGGAGTCTGACAGCTCAGGCAGCAGGCGGGGGTGGGGGTGGGAGGCCCCGGGGCTGCAGGCAGCTCCGCAGAGCAGACACTGCCTGGGTGACAACCACAACCTCCAGCAGGTGGGGATTTCCATTCGCCACATGGAGGAGAAGGCTGGGGGGCAACTTCGCTCAGTTACGTGAACCGTGAACGGAAAGCCAGTCTGGCTGCTTCCCCATTTAACTCACGCCTGCGTGTCAGTGCTGAAAAGCGCTTAGCCGTCCCCCTGCCCCATTCAGATCAGTACCTGGAGCCACTCTGGGTATCTCCAGACCTGTCACAGGAGGGGCCTGCCCCCACCACGCTCCCTCCAGGGCGCCCCCAGCCCTCGCTGATAGCCCCACCCCCACCCATCCGCACAACCCAGAGAGGCGCAGCTTCGGACTTCAGCCCAGGCTGGGTGTGCTCTCTTCACGGACACATGGACTGGGGGTGTGGAGGGGAAGTGCCCACCAGCTCTCACAGGGGAGCCCCTCTCCTGCTCGAGGGTCAACACCCAAGGGCTTGTGTTGCTCAGAATTTCCAAGCACTTGGGTGGAAAGGCTTGTGTACAACACACACCAGGACGGAGGCGTGTTAATTTTAGAATCACCTGCAGCAAAAACACCCATATTCACCTTGAGATTAAACCCTCCACCCGGCCCTGCCCCATTCAGATCTTGGGTCTCTAGAAGTCTGAGGGGGGCCCCGACTTTGCTTTTCCACCTTGTCCAAGGACAGCCTTTCTGAGGGCCTGGTGCTCTCCCCCACCCCCCAAAAACCCACACACTTAGATTTCCTCTTGTGTGGGGGAGCAGGTAGACGTCCCCAGCGCGGAGGCACCATCCCCTGCTCCCGCCCCCCTTGGGGGCCCAGCACAGAGCCCAGTTTCTATTTCTCAGCATTCGCTTATTTATGTCCAGACCTGGGAGTTTCCCTCAGACCCTGAAGCCACACTTCCCTGCTGTTCCAGAGAGTGAGGGTAGCAGAGCCTGAGGGCTTTCCACGGGGGCAGAGTGGGGGCCTGGCCTCGGATGCCAACATGCTCCCTGGTTGTGTGTTCCTGGGTTGCAGCGCCAGGAGGTGGGCAGAGCCCAGGGCTGGGAGGCAGGGACCCAGCTCTGTCCTCTGTTCCTGGCCACTGACCCTCAGTGTGACAGTAAGTGGGCCCCTCCACCCCTCCACACCTCAGTTTTTCCGTCTGCCTCGTGGGTGCGTGGGAGACCCCAGTAAAATATATAGACGCTGTAGCCGCCTGGAGAGGCACCTCAGGGACCACCAACCATCTGTCCCTGGGTAGCCTGGCAGCCATGTGGAGCAGCGTTCCTCCTCTGTAGTCTCCCAGGCAACGCTGTGCTGCCTGCCAAGCTCACCGCCGGGGCCTGGCTCCGAACACATCTTTAGCGCCACACAGAGATGCCTGATGGCAGGAACCAGGGCGAGGCCCGGCCTCCCCAGCTGTCGCAGGCAGCCGTCAGACAAAGCCCGAGTGGGGTCGGGAGGGGGCGGACTGGGGCCAAGGGGCCTGGGAAAGTTGCTTGGAGTCCCTGGCTGCCCTCCCCCTACCTCATCCTCCTGCCCCTGCCTTCTCAGTGACCTGTTCTTTCCAGGACACTGCATTTGGAATCTCGCAGCTCTGGGGCTCAGTTTCCCCATGCGTTGAAGGGGTAGGGGCAACCTCTAGGCCTCCGGGCTGAAATGACCAGGACGTCAGGGGCCTGTGGGATGGGCCCCGCGCCACCTTCAGAAAGCTGCCCCAGCTGCCCCAACAGGGCGTAGGAGGGTGTGTCTCCCAAAGGCACTTATTAGACTAGGTCTCCAGAGCCATTTGCTCCAAGATCCTCTGTTCCTCGCCCCGTGGCCCTGGTGAGGGTGCTTCTCCCGGCTGGCTTTGCTGTTGGCCTCTCCCTCGGCCACTGGCCAGGACTTGCAGATTCTGGGAGCTGGGCAGCTCTTTCTTCGGCTACAGTCGCTCCTGTGTTAAGGTCATTATTCTATCAGGGCCCTGAGAAACACAGGAGCTGGAGCTGACCCTGGGAGGCAGGGCCAGGGGCATGTGCAGAGAGGAGAGAGGCCTGGGGACGGATGCTTCTGCTCTGAACAGCTGGGCACAGGGGGTGGTGGGGGTAGGGGAGGCCTGGCAGCACCCGCAAGACAAGGACAAGGTGAGGAGGTATGGCTCACCTCCCGCAGGTTCCCAGGCCAGGCCAGGGGCCCCAGAAGGGACCGCTGCTTCAGTGGGCATTCCACTGGGACTGGGCACCTGGCAGCCTCAGGCAGCCAGAGCGGCCAGGATACTGTCAGCCCCTGTGGCCCCTCTGTGTGAATTAGAAAAGGGTGTCCTCCCTGGGCAGACATGGCCCGTCAGTGCCTGGATTTCCGGCCCTCACCGCCTCTGCGGGTGGAGACTCGGGGGCGGTGAGGGGAGGCAGGACCTCAATTGCTGCCTAAAGCAGCCTGTTGAGCAAAATTTGGAGATGCAGCGACTCTGAGTCAGGGGGCACTCCTGGCATGGCGGCACAGGGAGGCTTTGGTAACCGGGAGCTGAGGCCCAGAGGCCGGAGCAGGACGGGAGCCGGCTGCTTCATCAAAAACACTAACCGAGAGCACTGACTGCGGGGCACTGTTCCGGGTGCTGGAATCATCAGGACAGACGAGGTCCCCGTGGTCCTGGAGGGTATGTTTCAGAGGGAGGAGACAGACGGTAGTTACCTAGACAAATATCAGGGGGCCTGCAGAGACTCGCACTATGGGGACGGATAGCGAACAAAGGGTGACGACAGGCAGGGGGTAGGCAGATGTAGACTGGGAGCAGGTAGTCCCCACTGAGCCTTGAGCTGAGACCCGAGTGATAAGAAGGAATGAGCCCAGCGAAAGTCAAGGAGGAAAGTTCAGTAGGTGGGGGGGTTAGCCAGACAAAGTCCCGCCAGGGGGGTTAAGCTCGGCCTGCTGATGGACTACGGGGAAGCTGGGAGGGCTGGCCTGTGGTGGGGACACGGAACCCAGGTTTGGCTGCCTGCCACTTGAAAGCCACTATCAAGGGACAGGGTCTGATGGAAGGAAAGCAGGATTATTCAAGAGCTGGCAGCTTGAGAAGATCAAGGTCTCTTGTCACAAAGGCCATCTTAGCATCTCAGCGCGGGAAGGGGATTTTGGGAGTGGGGGAGGGGAAGGCAGAACAGAGGAAAGCAGGGCGGCTGTGGGCTCTCAGCTGAGGGTGTGGGGTCAAAGTCAGAGTCCGCACAATCTGCCCCGATAACCACCTCAGGCCTGAAGGCTGGAGTCTGTTTCCTTTGAGGCAAGCTCCTAGCATCCTTTCAGCAAACAGGCTGTGTATCGGCAGCTGCATGTGAGTCGGTAAGTGATCACTTACAGAAACGGTGCTAACAGCATGGTCGGGGTGGGTCGTAATGGGCGCCGGGCCGGGATGAGGAGACGTGCTCAGCAGGCGGGGGCCTGGCACAGGCCAGGTCTCGGGAGTCTGCCAACCACAGTGAGGAGTTCGGACTTTATCCTCAGTGCGGCGGGAAGCCATTAGAGGAATTTATTTATTTATTTTTAAAGATTTTATTCATTTATCCTTAGAGAGAGGGGAAGGGAGGGAGAAAGAGAGGGAGAGAAACACCTACGTGAGAGAGAAACATAGATCGGTTGTCTTCCGTACGCGCCCAGACTGAAGACTGAACCTGTAACCCAGACCTGTGCCCGGACCCGGAATTGAACCAGTGACCCTTCTTCTGTAGGATGATGCCCAACCAACTGAACCACATCGGTTGGTCAGGGCGCCATTAGAGGAATTTAAACAGAAGAGACCCCAGCACAATGATTCTCAACCAGGAGTGATGCCCCGTCTGCACTCCCACTTCCAGGATATTTGGCAACATCTGACGGGGGCAGGGGTGGGCGTGCTGCTGGCATCTAGCCCGCAGAGGTCAGGGACCCTGCGAAACATCCTGCAAGATACAGGACGGTTCCCATGACAAAGGCCCAAAATGTCAACAGTGCTGAGAGTGCAAAGCTCTAATCAGAGCACTGGTGTCCCCTGCCTTGGCTTTTGCTGCAGCCCCTGGCCACCTGGGGCCTGTGAGCATTGTAAGGTGACTAGGCTCATTTGAGATGGGCTAACAGTGTAAAATACACACCAGAGTTCAAATCTGCACTTAGAGGCTGAGCCACAGAGAAGGAACCAGAAAGGGAGGCTGAGAGGACGAAGCCAGTGGAGGCGAAAGGAAAACAAAGCCGATGAAGAAGGAATCTTAGGACAAGGATGTGGCCAGGTTTCGGGCTCACCACCGAGCCCGTGAGCCTCTAGCTACATGGAGCAGGCTAGCAGGAGAACTCATGGGCCCGAGGTAGAACGTTGGGGCTCGTCCTGGGTTGGAGCCCGGCGGGCTGGCCAGGTTCACGCTGAGTCCCAGGAACGAGGCATCTCTGGTTCCTGAAAAGAGCAGGGAGGGGCTGTGTCTCGTGGCCCCAGCCAAGGCGAGATGAAGGCCCTGGGGTGTGGGAAAGGTGACTCAGGCAGCTACTCTCATTTGGGAGCCAGAAAGTCCTTCCTTATGTCTGACTGCAATCCTAGCTGCTTCAAAGGGAGCCTGCAATTCTTCGCAGCTCACCTGAGCAGACCCCCTCATTCACACCCCTCTGATGGCTGAAGACAGAAAATGCTTCTCTTTCCCACCGCACCCTCTCCTGAACCTGTCTTCCCCAAGTTGTGCCTGCTTCCTTTACCCAGGGGAGATGTGTCTCCTCCTTGCCACAGCCACAGATTCAACTCAGGGCTCTGACACAGTGTGGAGGTCAGGACACACGGGGAGGTATGGGTGGAGACTCTGATCTGAGCTCTTGGGGTTCTGCCACGGGCTCTAGAAGCTTCCAGCTGGCCCCACCGCTAAATCCGCATCTCTCTCAGCTGATTTGAAAGGCCTGTCTCCAGGAATCTGTTCTCAAGAGCACTTGTTTCTGATTTGGCAACGTGCTCATTGCCACCTGGCTCCTGACCGCAGCAACCCTGGCTTCTGTTCTCAGTCTGCGGGCTCCTGGCTGAACTGCCCTCCTCGCATCCCCCGACCCAGGCTGGTCTGACTCCTCCTTCGCGTCCTCAGCCCCGTCTACCCAGCCACCCGCCACCGCGTGGCCTCCATCGCTAATCTCTCCATCAGCAGCTTCTCTTCAACCTCCCTGCCCACAAAACAAAGTGCTTTGTCGATGAAAAAGCCCTTTGGGGCTAAACACAGGAAATTAAAGACTCTGAGAGCAGTAAGAAAATCTATTCTTTTTCATAGATTTCTGCAATTCAATTGCCTCAGCTTCTGCCGAGTGGCTGGATCTTCTGCCCTTGGTTCACACCCTTGGGGTCTGGCTGTGGGGGTGATGTTAACAAGGAGGGTCTCTGTGTGAGATTCCACCATCCGCAGTTCATGCCTTCGGGCCTGCGAGGCTGGCCACCTGGCCATGGGTCAGCAGGTGTCCTTGGCAGGAGGGAACTTTCAGGCCCGGGTCAGGGGCTAACGCCTAGAGTGGGTTTGTTGACAGCTGGCCAAGAAATAACACGTCCTGCTGTCCTGTGAGGGTGGGGGTGCGAGGAGGAAGCTGGCAAGGCAGACCGAGTGCCATGTGTGGAGGGAACAGCTGCCCGCAGGGACAAGAGGGAACCACGGCCGCATCTTCTGGTCCCAGCAGGTTACTGCTGCTCTCAGCAACTCCACTGCTCAGTCTGCAAGATGAGGGGGGCTGGATCGATGGTGCTTAAGGTCTCTTTCAGGTATAATTTATGCAACAAATGTAAGTAGAGTTTTATGCATGTGCCAGAACTTTCAGGAGCCTTGACAGGTAGTGCCCAGGGCTTTAAATCAACCATGGCAACCCGGAGGGCAGGTGCAGCCCCCTCCCTAGCAGCCTCTGGCCAGTTCAGCTGTGAAGGTCAGAGCAGCTTGCTGAGTGGTGGGCAGACGGTCCCAGGAGGGAGGGAGGCAGGAAGGGGAACAAGTTTGTCACTCCAAAGCCCTGTCACATCCGAAAGGACTGTTGTGATGGGGATGGCTGGGCAGTTGTATCCATGTTGTTATCTGCTCTTTCTCATCTCCCAGCGGGGCCAGGAGGTGAGAAAGGGACTACAATCCACGGGCCCTGAAGATTGATTCTCTGCTCACTCGATGCTCCCTCCCTGGACCATCATCTGCTCCCACGGTTTCAATTTCTACCTCCACACCGGTGGTTCTTGTCCCTGGCTGCACGTTAGAATCACCTGGGGAGCTATAAAAAAATACTGATGGCAGGATCTGTCCTAGACCCAACAGAGCACAGTTTCTGAGATATGAGAATTTCTTAAGTGCTCTTGTGCAGTCAGAGTTGAGAACCCATGCACCTTCTGATCTCACTTTCTTTCAACTCTGATCTGTCTCCTAAGCTCCGCACCTGTTCCCTGGACTTCTCTTCCTGCTTCCTCTTAGGGTGCCCCACATGCAACTTGCCCAAGTCAAGTTCACTGTCTGTGCCACCCCCACCTCGCTCCACCTTGAAACCTGCTTCTCCCCAGGACTCTCCGTCTTAAGGAACTTAGCCATCACCATCCAGCGATGTAAGCCAGCGATCTGAGGGCAGCCCTGCCTCTCTTGTCCATATCCTCCGTGTCTAATCTGTCACTCTGCCAAGACTTGATTCAGCAGCTGTAACAGAGAGACCCAAAATGGCAGTGCCCAAACAAAATAGAAGTTTACCTCTTTCTTACATGAAAGTTTAGGTAGGCAATTCAGAGCTGGTATGGCAGCTCCGAAATCAATGGTGGGGGGGGGGCAGGCTTCTTCTTGATTGTGTACCTTTGCTTTCCTTCATAAGTAGCTTCCTTCTCTCTGCCAAAGATGGTTTCCTCTAGTTCCCACTGTCATGTCCCCATTACCTTCCAGAGAGGGGGCAAAGAAGTCATGCGCCTCCTTTGAGAGGCACAGACTGGATATCATTCACATCACATCTGTTCATGGCCCATTGACCTAACCAGGCTCACGCCTGACTGCAAGGAATGCTGGGAAATGTAGTCCTATTGACTTCCCAGTTCACCCACTTCCCTACCTCATCTACTGCCACAGCCTCCAGGTGGTCTCCCCACATCCTCCAGCCTGGTTTTTTCCTCTGTATCTTGGATGATATTTAAATACAAATGAGACCTGCTCATTTGTTCAGCAGCTTCCCACTGCTCTTAGGACAAAGCCCCAGGGTCTTGATGGCCCCCAAGGTCCCACCACCTGACTGACCCTCTGGCCTCAAATCAAGCCTCTGTCTCTTGCTGTCTGTCCTCCAGCCACACTAGTCTGAGGCCAGGGGGTTGAGGGCAGGTGTCTCTATCTCTATGCATGGCCTTTGCTCTTGCTGTTTTCTTTGTTGCAATATTCCCTGCCCACACCCCTCCCACCCCACTCCTAGCCCCCTCAGATCTAAGATGAATAGACTGTTTCTCAGGAAAATCCTCCAGCCCCTGGGATGTGACCAGGTCACACGTTACATAGGCTTTCAATACCATAGGTTGGGTTATGTTATTTGCATGATCATGGCTTAACTCCTGTGTACCCCATCCACCTGACTGCAGGTTCCAGGAGGCAGGGACCATGGTATCCTCAGTGCCCGGCATGGTGCCTGGCCTGTAGGAGGTCCTCCCTGAGTGGTCTTTACTAGGGTGAATTGTGAGGGGTGGAGAAGTGTGAAGAATGATTCCCAGTTTCTGGCTCACCAAGGAGATGAATGAGATGCAGCCCTGGGAGGGGCCTGCAGACCCATGCAGGATCCTGAGGTCAGTGTTGGAAACGCTGGGCTGAGGGTGTGAAGCGGGCCATCGGACAGAGGGATCTGGATCTCTGGGGAGGTGTCCTGTTTGAATCCACTGACGTTGGATTCTCAGTCTGGCTCACGGTGATCACGGGTCAAGGCCACCAGAATGGCAGCCATTTGGGGGTTGGCGGTGAGCACCCTGGCAATGTGTCCAACTTAAGAGGGGAGAGATTGGGAAGGAAGGACCAGAAGAACCCCTGACTCTGGCTCTCCTTCCCGAGTCCTGTCCTCGGAAGGGCCCGTCCCAGAAGCTGAGGTTTTGAACAGCAAGTGCCGTGAGCGCAGGAGGGCTGGAACCTGTGCTCGCCCACCTGTGTGATGGGGCACACCTGTGAGTGGCCCAGCTCAGCAATCGCATGCGGACTGTCTGCTGAATGCCAGACCCCGTGGGGATCAACGCTGATGGTGGTGGCAGCAGCAGAGCGGTGTGCCTACTGCTTATAGAGCACCCCCTCATGCCAGATGCCGTCCTAGGCACTATTTCAACACATTTTCACAAGAACTCTCCTGCCATTATTCTTCACATTTTATAGCTGGGGAAACTGGGGCAACAAAAAGTTACAAACAAGACCACAGCTACCGAGTGGCAAAAAAGAAGGAAGACTACAGCTCCTTGGGTTAAAAACCCTTGGAGGTGTGGGAATGTCTCCTTGTAATACTGAGGCTAGCTATCGTCACTCCATTGGTGCAGGGGGAAACTGAGGTCCATAAAGGGGTATCCGGTGAATATCACACTTCTTAGCTGCACGAATTCTCCCCACTTTTCTCTTGCCCATCTCCTTTTCTATTTTTATGACGACTCAAGTTTTCCTTGGAAGGGACAAAACTAATTTTAAGAAGACAAGCAGCTGGATGGGCTGGCTGTACAATTTTCTAAAAGGTGATAGGTAACCACTTTCAAGTTTGAGCTTCAGCAACCTGATGGAATAATAGCCCTTTGTAGAGCTTGGCAGTTTCAAAGGCCCTTTCTCGAACTTGACCCTGTGAGATAGATAGTATCATCCCGGAGTCACAAAGGACCCTGAGGGTGACTTGCTAGGATCCTGGGGCTGCTGGATTATAGACAAGATAGAGACTTACACCCAGACCTCCAGACTCCCAGTCCAGAGTGGTCTGTCTGACATCCGTTCATCTCTTTCTGCATCGTCTCCTCCTGGCAGGTGTCCAGATTAGCTCCCACCTAGGCCTTTCATTCTCCTACTGGCATGTTTTCTTTCTTCCTCTCCCCACCAGGTCCTTTAGAACCCTGTGTTGGCTAAATTTCAAAGGTTTCATGGATGAATCAGCTAATTCATACTAAAACCCCCTCCCCACGCACAAATATATCTTTCATTTCAGCTCCTTGCCTTCCCGCGTACAGCCTGGGGCGGGTGGTGGGATGGTGTTGGGTAAACAGGTTTGAGACCATTCCTTTTGCAAGATCTGCAGGGACGATCCCTCCAAATTGTTCTCAAGGGCGTGGAGAATGGTCAGTGTGGGAAATGCATGGGAGCGTTTTTCACGTCACAGCTGGGCAATGACACTGGCACTTGAACTGGGGACTAAACGGAGGATTGCTGCTAAACGGTTTGCATCATACAGGACGGCCTAGCCGTAAAGAAGTATCCTAACCAAAATGCCCGCAGCTGCCCTCCTTGAGAAATGCATGTGGGGCTGTGAGGTGGAAATATAGGTGAGAAGCAGTGTGGTGACCCAGATAGAATGCAGGTCCCTCCTCGTCAGACAAGAGCTCTCTGGCCCACACAGTCCCCCTTCTCACCGGAGGAAAATGATGTTGATGAGGCACTGAACCGGAAGATTGCTGAGGGGGTAGAAGGTCTTTTCCTGGAGCCCTCTGACTGCAGGGGCCAAGTGAGGCTTGCCACACTGCCCCGCGGCGTGCCGGCACAGCACCTGGGATGTGAGCGATGGCTTCTGCCTTCTCCGTCCGCGTGGCTGGGCTCTGAGAGGTCTGTGGACTCATCATCCCTCCTTTCCAGACAGGACCCCCTTGACCTTCTGAGGAGTGGGCAGTGTGTGGTCAGACGTGTCAAGTGCCTAAGGGGGAAGCCGCTAGCTGGGCAGTACAGCCACGTTGGTGGGAAGAGGGCTGCTGTCCCTCCACCTTGGAGATGCTGAAAGATGCAGGGTAACACCAAATGCTCAGTTTTATTTGTCATTGGGATGGTTGTGGAGTTCCTCCTCAAAGAGCTTCAGGCTCATTAAGGAAAAAGAATGACCTATTCGGAGACACTGACGCCAGCCGCAGGGGAAGCCCAGACAGTGGGTGGCCAAAGGAGGAAAGAAGTGCAGTTGCGGGAAGAGAAGAAAAGTTGGAGGCCCACCCGGGGTATATGGCTCCCTCTAGGCTTATGGGATTCATTGGCATCCCCCTCTCGTCTGTCACAATCGTCAAGGTCAGCGTCCCCATGGCCGCCTCCACCCCCAGCCCCACCAGGGCCACCTGTATGGCCACTCGCCCCACTCTCTCACTACAGTCGGTATCCCCACCTGCAGCCGTGCCTTGGCACTGGGTCAGGTTAAGCCCTGGCCCACCATCCTCCTTCCAGATTCTCTTTCTCATATGGGAAAGGGCTCAGGGGGAACAGAGCTCCCCTGGGGCAGAAGACCCTTCTGCACTGGTGACAGAGAGAGTCAGCGGGCTCTGGGCTGTGAGACTGAGTTCAGCCCAGGTCTTCATAGCCGTGAGTTTCCAGAAGCCATCCAGGTCTCAAGGGGCCCTGGTTTACCATTTTAAGGAATGCTAGTGGAATTTGGGGCTTTTGGATATGAGTCATATTTTCAGAGTTCTGTGGGCTCATTAAGCGTTGTTTGGAGGAATTTGTAGCTGGGGTCAGGGCTTGGCCTTGGGTTAGGGTTAGAGGTTAGAGGTCCACCTGTGGCTGGGGCAGGGGCTTTCTCTGAGACTGGGATTCGTAAGAGGCTAATTTGAGACAAGGTCAGGGTTCAGAGTCCAGCCTGGGTCAAAGTGCTGGCTGGGGTTTGTGTCAGTTCTCAGGGTAGAAGTAGAGTCAGATGTCCACTAAGTGAACCTCTGTTTTATATCCAAAATTTCTTACCAAGCACCTCTATTTTACCCTTCCGCACCAGTAGGTCAATCTGTTTTCTTGAGAGATTTCGCCACCCACTAGCCCCTTTGCCACCACCCTCCTTAGGCCCGTGGGGCTCAAGACAAAGCCCCGCTCCTGCTCTGGGCTGTGGACTTCAGGACAAGATGGATGACCTTCTGAATTCAAAGCCCTCTGCAGCCGGAGCCTGCAATTGGAGGAGAGGCCACGCCCAGGCCTGGTGCCCAGCCAGCCCTGGCAGCTGGGTGGCTAGCTGTAATGGGATTAGGGCTGGCCATGCCTGCCCCGAGCCCCTCCCTCGCTGCCCCCCTCCTGCCCCCCGCATCCTGATTAGGATGCAGCCCTCAGCTCTACCTACCCAGCCAGCCTCATTGTCTCTGCCCGTCCAGCGCCTAGCAACCCTCCCTGGGAGCCCTTTCCCACCACATCCTGGCCCTTCTCCCTGCCCCTCCCCTGTGAGCACCGACACCGCTTGTGTTTGTATCACTGCAAGGAAGCCGGTGAAACGAGGCAGCTGGTCTTGCCAGCTTCTCCCAATGACCCGATTCCAAGAGTCTCCGGAAATTCTGGCCTTTTTTCCCCAAGATCCCTAGGTTGTAGCTCAAGTCTCAGATGACATTCTGATATTCCTGAGTTCCATTCTGGAATTGTCCAAGTCCTGGAGTTCATTCTAGGAATCCCTGAGTGTGAGAATTCCAGGATCCCCTGTCAGGGGTCTCAGAGCATTATGTATCCTGGAATTTGGTTCTTGTACTCCACAGGGGTCTGTGGCTCCAGAAATGGCCCCTGGTCACGAATCAGGGTGACAGAGGTTAGAAGAGACATTTTAATTTTCTTTAAATTAGAACTCCTGAAAGGTGCAGAGAAAAATGAAACTGCCGCCTGGGAAGGAGGAAGGTGGGGTTCGCGCACCGATTCGGCAGGCACTGTCCAGCCCCTCTTGGTGCTGGAGATGGAGCTGTGACAAAGAAAGACCCTGTCTTTCCCTTAAGCAGCTTCCCTTGTCACAGGAGAGAGAAATGTTAAACGGACAAATAATACGCGACATGTCAGACAGCGGCCGATGCGTTAAAGGAAAAGATCCCCAATAGGAATAATTTATACTTTATTGTATTTACTCTATGTTAGACACTTTACCTGTGTTAAGTGATTTGCATTGCATAATAATGTTAAAAAGTAGCTGCTGCCTCTTAGCCCTAATTTCTAAATGAGGGAACTGAGGCACAGAAGGTTAAATAACTTGTCCTAGTGGCAGGGCCAGGATCTGAACCCAGTAGTCTGGCTCCAAAATCTATGCTTAACCACTGTGTTATGGTGCAGGGTAAGGAGGTGGAGGGTGATGTTGTGAGGGGGCTGTCCGATGGGGAGGGCGTGGACACTTGACCAGAGCAGGTGAGGCACACGTTCCCCGGAAGTACTGAGCCAGGTTCTCACTTCCCACTGGGAAGACCAGCATTCTCCGTGTTCTGGGGCTGGAAAAGACTTCCCGTGGGGACCTGGTGGGAGGCGGCAGGCTTGGAGAGGCGACTGGTCGGATTCCTTCGCCAGCCCCGTCAGATTCCTCTGTGTCCTCTCCTCCCTGGACACACAAGACGGCTCCCCTCCTTTGCAGAGAAGTGTCCTCAGCACACAAAGGAAAGAGCTAGGAGAGACAATCCCTTGGTGACAGGACTAATCAGCTGGCTAATTATGAGTAATGAGAGACACCTCCCCCCCTGTCAGGTCCAGTGTGAAACGGGGTGATGACTTAATCTTCCTGGGAAGGAAGGGGGAGCAGTGGCCAAGCACCCTTGACCATCCTGCATACTAGGCCTCTCGATGCTGCTCTCTTTCTGTCCTGCCTGTAGACACGGGTGGCCCAGCCTGGAAAAGCGCTCGGGGACACTGGGGTCCAGCCAGATGAACTGAGTCCTGGCTACGTGAGTATGCCTGCAGCATTTCTGGACAAGTTATTTCACCTCTGAGACTCGGTCTCTTCATCTCCAAACCTGAGGTGATCACGATCCCTAATCATACAGCTTCATAAAGATTCAAGGAGCTAGCAGAATCAGCCTGCAAGGTGCCTGGCATAGAGTCCCGGTGCTCAATGTATGGTGGTGTTACCATTCTTTCAACCTCGGCATCTGTTGCCTTGGATGACTTGAAATTTTTCTTCCCCGTCTCCGGGCCTTCGTTCCCTCGCCTGTAGTCCAATGGAGGCCGGAGTTGGCGACTCATTTATTCAGCCAATCAGCACTTCCTGAGCTTCACTCCAAGCACTGGGGATGGAACAGAACCGACACAGGTTCCGAGCTCGGGGAGCATTGGTCACTTGGTTGTCCCCATCCCACCCCTCACCTTCCAGTCGCTAGGTGATAGGATTGTGGTGGACAGGATTGTAAGGCCTGAGATTCCTGCCCTCTGGTGCACAAGCCCGTACAAGGCCCTCTACTTGAGCATGGCCGGGACCTACGAGTACAACGGGATTTTCCTTTCCTTTCCTGGAGCATCTAGTTATGCAGCTGGGCGGAAGGGGTTTTGCAGACGTTATTAATATCCCTAATGGCTTGACTTTAAATTTGCCAAACCTGAGTTAGTCTGATGAGCTCTTTAAAAGGGGGTCTAGAAGTCCAGGAGGGGCAGCAGTCTCTCCGTTGGCCCTGAAGAAGCAAACCGCTGTGCTGTGGAGAGCTGGGGGCCTCGGCCCCGGGACCGCGAGGGACGGACCCTGCAACGATGTTGGGAGAAGGCTCCAAGCCTCAGATGAGACCCCGGGCCCCGCTCACACGTGGGTTTCAGTCTTGTGACACCTCTACCCACACTCCTGCTCCAGGGAGATTGTGACATAATCCACGTGTTTTGCTTTAAGCTGCTAAGTTTGTGGTCACTTGTTACATAGCAGTGGAAACCTGATACACAAACCCTGGGCAAACATGAGCAAGGTCTCGGGTCAACCCCGTCTTAGCATCTCCAACTATCTTCCTGGCCCCTGCTCAGGGTCCGGAACCCCCAGCACCCCGGTGAGTTCCTCCCTCCCGTGTGGCAGAGGATAGTCTCATCAGCTGCCAACCTGCTCCCAAAGTTGGTCGTCAAAGAACATTCTATTTGCCCTACTTTTAATATAATTACCAGAATCGTTGGCACGACTCCGAGTCAGGGCTCAGCCTGCCACAGGCCCCCCATTGTACTGAGCTGCTTTGCCTGGAATGGCTGTCGTCAAGCCTGATACTCGCTGCCTCCTCCCACGCAGACTCTCTGAGATTTCCACACCTGTGTTAAAGCCAGGACCTGGGGCCGGGTGCACCCGTGTTTCCAAGGCAGTCAAGTCAGGAAAGTGGAGCACCAGCAAGTGGGGTCTGGCCTTGACTGTGAAGCCTGCAAGGGGTGGGGGAGGGCAGGCAGAGGTGGTGCCAGCACCCACCTCAACAGGAGCTGGGGCCAGATCAAGGGCAGTGATCAAGCCCCTAACAGCTAGAGGGCGGGGCTTGTGAAACGTGGCTCTTGAACGCACACAGCGTGGCCCTGTGACCTGTTTGGAGGATGCCCAGGAGGGTCCTCCCTGCAGAACATTGAGCACCAAGTCCAGAGCGTGCCAAAGGTGGGTGGGGGTGGGGGTGTTGGGTGGAGAAGACAAGAAAGCCCTGCAGCTAGAGGAGAGTTGGAGATGAGAATGGAAATGATGCTTTCTCCTTCAACCAGGGTCCCCTGCAGGGCGTCCAGCTCCCACGGGTACACAGCTGAGTCCCTGGGGAGGGGGTTCCGCAAGGGGAATGGGAAGCGTCACTCTCTGATGAGACCTGCCTGATGGCGATGAAGCTTTGTCTCCACAGAGAGGCCTGCTGCCTGCATGCAACTCTGCAGGCGAGAAGACACCTTGGTTTGAGTAGAGAAGATGTGCTTTCATACCGCAGAGCTGTGGACCGCGCCCTTGTGTGCGCACGTGTGTGTGCTTGGCCCCTTGGCGAATGCACCGCTGGGCAGATGTATCGGACAGAAGTGTGTGTGTGTATGTGTGCAGAGCAATAAGCACGCATCTTCGGGTGTATGCTCGACCCGAGGCTGCATTTGAGCATTTATATGCACGGGTCAGGAGGCTGAGGGCATTTGCTGTACTCATGTATCTCTCACTCTTACTCCGAGCTTCCAGGGATCACTTCCTTTGCCACCCTACTCCCAGTTCACCCACTCTTTCCAGCTCCCTGCAAGGGGGTCCTTCCTTTATCATGGTTCGGGACAGAGAGCACAGGACTCGAAGTCCAGGGACCTGGTATGTGGCCCCAGCTCTGCCACAGTCAGGCTTTGACCCACTTGTTTCTGTTCTCTGAGCCTCAGTTACTTCATCTGTGAAATGGGGTGCTAACCAGTCAAGTCAGTGTGCAGAATTTAGGGGTTCACATCCCTGGTCCCTGGATCCCCTTTCCCCTACTCTGCCCATCCTGCTTTTGCTCATTCTTACCTACCAGCACACCTTGGGGCAGGTAGGACAGAAGGACATGGGACTCCTCAGCTCTGAGGAGCTCCCAGGCAGTTCTGAAGGTGGCCCTCCCTCCCCTGTATGCCAGGCTTCTAGGGAGAAGGCTGCAAGGATTTCTGGAGCTCCTAGAGCACAACTTGAAACTCAGGGATCTAGGCAGCCTAACGCCATTGCCTTGGTTGCTCAGAGAATCCCCAGGATTCGGGGTCCAGCATCCATGGGGTAACTGAGAAGGCTCTAGATGGCAGTTGTTCATGTGATGAGGACACTGCATCCTGGATGAGAAGGTAGGGGATCAGAGTGTCCGACCTATAGTACCCGCTTCTAGAGTGGGTGTTGTCCTAGGGGAACCCATACACTGCCTCCTGGAATGTCCCTGCAGCTTGTGGATATGGGGGAGAGGGGACCTATACGGGGCAATGGGCTTATAGCCCTGCAGGGGGCTCAGTGTTCCAAAGCCCCCCTGATGTTGCCCCATGGTGTTTCCAGGCTTTGCAGGGGGCCCTCCCTAAGGCACCCAGGGCTACCTGGAGCCTCCCTGGCTGTCCGATGCAGGAAGTGACCAGAGACTCTTCTCAATAAAACTTACCTCAGAGCTGGCCAAGTTTAGGCCTGTGGGTCCTGCTGGCTTGAGAGAGAAGTGACCCAGGATCAGCATTTTGCTCCTCCAGCATTTGTGGAAGCTACAAATGTTTAGTCTATCTTTATAGAGTAAAGATATAGTCTATAGTCTGACATTCAAGTGACATTCACTCCCCAGATGTGACTTAAAGAGGCTAATGCATGTAAGGCCGTTACTCCCCGCCCTTTTCATATCCTGCGCAAAAGGGAATACTGCCTGTGGCCGCCTGGGGGGCCGAGGGACAGCACTTGGCATTTCTCTACCAGTTCTGGGCACAGGAGCGTGCTGTGTGGGATGCTCACATGCAAAGCATTTAGCGGACGGCCAACGGCCATGGTTCTGAACTTCGGCCGCACATTACAATCCCCTGGGGAGCTTTAAAAAAATACTTCTGCTCAGGCCTCACCACAGACCAACTGTCTAATGATCTTGGGCGGGTATATTTTTAAACTCCCCAGGGATCCCACAGCACTAGCAGGGGTGAGAAGCACTGACCCCACACAAGGTGAGGGTTCAGCAAATGTCAGCTATCTACTATCAGACAGTTCCGTGTCCTGGAAGGTGCTGTTGTCCCTGCCTGAGCAAGGTAAGGGCTGGGTGGGGTGTGTGTGTCGGGGCGGGGGCGGGGGGGGGAGGCCTCACAGGGAACTGCTGTTCAGGAGAGATGAATGCTGGGTATGGCAGCCTGGCATCTATCTCCCTCAGCTATGGCTCAGAAAATTGAATTAAAACCCATGGTTTTTAGCTGCTGCCCGCCTGGCTGGCTGGCTGGCCGTGGAAGGGAGGTGAGGTAGTGAGCACCTCAGGGAAGGGAAAAGCTGTCGAGGAGACCCCTAGCCTCCCTTCCTCGGGGAGAGAAGGCAACAACAAGGGGTCTTCTGGGAGAAGGCCATCCCCCAGGCTGGCCCCTCGGCCTCCGGTCTTCCCGACACCAGGTAGGCAGGGTAAGAATGGGCAACCGGCTTGGAAAAAGAGGGCGGCTGTGGCCCTGTCCTTGGGGAGGCCCATCCTGGAGAACGGAGCATCTCCTCCTCAAGGAGACTCCACGTTGTTTGGAAGGACCGCCGTCATAGGCCTGGATGGGCAGAGAACAGTCCAGGGCGGGAAAGCCCAGCCTGGGCCTCGGGCACACCAGGGCAGCCCACCGGGCAGGACAGTGCTAAGGCGGGCATTGGATGTGGGCTGAAGCCCCCAACCTGCTAAGAAAATTTCCCGTATGTCCTTGGGCTTGTCCTGTGGCCCCTCTGGGCGTAGGCACTTCATGCACAGAGAAGGGGACTAGGCAAAGCCCTGGTTCCCAGATCTGGTGTTCGTTTCCACGTCTGTCCCAGGCCAGTGCTGCCAGGTGGAGCTCGGGTGAGATCCATCTGTGAGGATCCTGCTAGCCCATACAGTGTCTCGGGGAGATTAGAGGGGTGCCCCTCCAGGACTGAGTAGAAAAATCGCCCCTTTGGGATGGACTCTGGGTGCCTGGCTTGGTGGGCAGAGGGTAGAGCAGAAGCTGGATTTCTGACCCCACTTGCCCCTTGGCTCAGTCCCTTTGTGTGAGGCACCAATTGTACTGTGGCACCTGGAGCCTTGAATGCCCCCCAGATGTGGTCAGCCAGGATCTCACCCTCTGGCCAGGGCCTTGAAGCCAAGGGAGAAGGGGTGGAGGGACGGGCTGCGAGCAGAGCATGGCTGGGCACCTCTCCGGGCTGGCTAGTGCCCTGGCAGAGAGGAAGCTGTGCCCGAGAGAGGTGTGTGCCCATGCTGGCCTGCTCACTGCCCACACCATGGCACACATGTGGGGACGCAGAAGAGAGTGCAGGGGATCCAGGTCCCACCGTGGGACCCGGAGAACTCAGAGTATGGACAAGGGGATAAACCTGGAACGGAGTGTGAACCTCAGAGACAAGGGGACCTCCTCTGGGGGCCTAACCATTGGCATTTCCGGGGTGAGCGGGCCTGCAGCAGCCTCTCATCTACACCCTGCCTTACACTCCCAGCCCCAGCGAGCCTCACTCCACATTTCCCTCCTGACTCCGAGGGCCCTGGCAGCCCTTCCTCCCCTCTAATGACACTTCACAGTTTACAGAACACGTTCACACTCCGCATCTCATTTGATCTTCACCAGGACAGTGTTGTCCAAATGAAGGATGTAGGCTCAGGGAGAGGGGGGGCGGCGAGGGCAACAAACCATGTCCAGAGGGAACTCCAGTCTGTCAGTCTGTCTGACTCCAGCATGACACCTCTCCAGGCGGGCTCCACTTTTTTCTGATACAGAGGACTGATGTTCTCCTCCAGGAAGCTTTCCTGGGCTGAAAGGAATGAGAGTTACAGGGACCAACAGTGTGATGTATCAGCGGGGCCAGTGTCCACTATGCAGTAAAAAGAAACCACCCACTTGCTCTGTGGACCTGGGGGAACTCTTGGCATCTTTCTGGGGCCTCAGGTATTTCCTTTAAGCTTCCATCACGGACTCCTGCTCTTTCTTCCAGTCCTTTTCTCCACTGGACTGGAATCCCAAAGGAAGAGCTCAGTCTCTCATCCCTCCTCTTCCTTCAGGCTCCCTCAACAAGGTGGTCACACCCATGACACGGGCCCGCAGGGAGGCTGGACAATAACTGCGAAAGGACGGAGCCTGGCTGCAGATAGGTTAATAGGGGGGTGTGTGTGTGTGCGCGCGGAGCGGGGGAGCTCTTGGGATGCTCACCTGTGGGCCAGTGACCAGAAATTGAGAGCAGGGATGGCAGGTCGGGGTGGGCAGAGGGTGAATACTTTGCCTGGGAGTGGGTTCGCCGTTAGAGCTGGTTGCACCGCTGACTGGCTACATGACCTTGACCTGTTTAGTTCTCCTTATCAGGCTTCGGTATATCCATCTATACTAGGAGGAGGTTCATTAGGATCGCAATAACAATAGCAATAGTAATTCATTCTTCAGTGAATAAATAAAATCGGTGAAAACCTACTATGGGCCATGTCAAGACGCCTGAGGAAGTGGAGGCGCAGAGAGGTCAAGTCGCCTGCCCAAGCTTACTGAGCGAGGCCTGGGGCCGGGGCTGCAGCCCAGGCAGCCTGACTCCAGAGCAATATCATTTTAAGCTGCTGTAAGCTCCCCCGTGTGTCCCCACCCCTTTTCTGAACATACAGGCATTCTCCAGCAGATCACATTTGAAGACATCCAGGCAGCCACTCCAAAGCTAGCTGATTTTTTCAGGCCAGGGTTGTGGGAGCACAGACCCTAGGAACGTCCAGGACTTGCCAGGTAAGGAAGACTTCGCGGAGGAGGAAGACAGACTCTAACAGACACGGAACCCTGAGGATGTGGGAGGCAGAAAGATCAGGGCTTTCTCGCTCTGCATGTCTTTGGGAGGCTGGAAGGGAAGGCGGTGAGCCCCGGGGAAGGCCCGGCTCTGAGCCCTGGAAGCCCAGCGACAAAGGGGGAGTGGTCGCCCCCGCATCTTCACCTGCCGGGTCCCAGTCGCAGCTCTTACTGGTGTCGGTCTCTAAGCGCTGCGAAGGCGGCGGGCGGGGTTCGGCTCCCCCTCCTACTACGGCCCCCGGCCTAACCCCTCCCCCGGGCGCTCATTGGCCCGCACCCCAGACCCCAGCCTGCGAAGTGCGCAGGGGGAGGTGGTGGTCGGTCGCCTCCCTCCCGCCCCGAGCCTGGCTTCCCGGCGGAGGCGGCGCCTCTCCTGCAGGGCAGGCTCTGCTGGGCGAGCGTGGGGCCCGCGCTCGGGCCGCGGGCGGTGACTGACAGCAGCGGCTTTAGGCGAGCGCGGTCCCCGCGTGCGCACACGCACACGCACACGCACACGCCGCCGGGCAGGGACCCACGGCCACGGGCCGCCGGCTGACACACAGACGCGGAGACATCGGCACGCTCTCCTCGGCGCACAAGCTCCCTATCCCCTGGCGACGCGGGGCGCGGACTCCCCGCTGCGCGCGCCCCCTGCGGAGTCTGCCTCCGGCCGAGGCGCTGCACGCAGCCTGGTGGCGAGGCCCCTCCGAGAGCAGGTAAGGGTCGTCCCGCTGCCCCTGTCCCTCCACGCTGACCGCCCTCCCCAGACTCCAAAATCTTCGCCCCTGGGGACCCCCTCCTCCAGCTCGATAATCTCCGCAAGCCGCGTCCTCCACCGACGGAGAGCGGGCCAGGGCAGCGCGGGGCCAGCCTCGCGAATCCGAAATGAAGCCCCCTCCCGTCGCTGCTCCCTGCCTGCGCGACAATCTGACACCCTCTCCCCACAAATGCCTGGGGGCCGTGCTTAGGGGTTAGGGTCGGCTAGCTACCTCGAGCCCCTCCAGGTGCCTGAAGGGAGGACCGGGGTCTGGGAGCGCACTGCGGCCAGGGAGACCCATAGCGAGCGACCCAAAAAGACCTGTCTCTACTCCCAAGGCACATGGCTGTGCCTACGCGAATTGGGAAGGTGACGCTGGAGGGTGCCTGGGTGCTGGATACCACAGGCCTCAGGACGTTTGAGGGGTGAGCCAGCAATGTGCTCGGTAGGCGATGGGGCAGGGGTCAGCATAAAATGCCCCTTTACGGTGACACATTCGGGATTGTTCCATGGAGCGTCGTCTCTCGGTTTCCCGCAGCGTGGAGGGGCTGGGGTCGAGGTGGTTTGGGTGGTCCTGCGAGGAAACGCCCTCCAGGGGCCTGTGGGAGAAAGACTCCTTCCTCAGAGGCTGAAGTGGGCCCGTCGGAGACCCCTGACTCCTGCCTTAAAGGCACAGGTTCTCGTGGCAGCTACCAGAGGAGGGGGCCACTTCGCGGGGTAGGGGGAGGACGTTGGGCATCAGACGGGGCCAGGACGCCAATAGCTGGAGCTAGACGTTTAGAAGGGAGCCCAGTCAGAAGCTAACTGTATTTCATATGGAGTTGGGAAGTGGAGCCGCGGCTCTGCAAGGAGCTCAGCCCCCCTTTGGAAGATGCTGGGGGAAGGGTTGTAGATCCCTGCAGGCCATGTGTATGCTTTTAGTGCAAGTGCGTCAGTTCTCCTTTCTCTGCCTCCCCCAGCCTCACAGTGTCCCACAAAGCCACCCCTTCTCAACCCCACCTCCTAAAAAACCAGACAAACATTTAGCTTTTCTTGTGAGCAGCCCTGTGTGTGTTTGGTGGTAGGGGTGGGGTGGTGGGGGGAAGACTTCAGATGGCCGACGCTACACACAGTCTGTGGAGGGCTACTTGCCTTGCGGCTGCCCGTGGACAGAGACAGATAAGCTTCCTGAAGGTCAGGCTAGAGGTGTCGGAGTGTCTGGGGGCTTCAGAAGGGGATGAAACACTGTTGGAGCCTTGGGGGTTGGGTAGCAGCAGCACCCAGATTTTCCCAGGAGGCCCCAATCTGAGTTTGCAAAGGTACGGGGCACAGGTGGGGTTAGGCTGGTAGAGCCCACAGCTACAAAATGAACCGAGCTCCTGCTCCCCGCTGACCTTGGCGAGGGCAAGCAGAGGCACCAGTCTGGACACAAGCCGAATTTTGAATGTATAAATTAGAGACAGAACACACTGGGCAGGCCCTGGGCCAGATCTTCCAACCAATCCATCAACAAGTGTGTGTGGGGTGACCAGGGAGGCGGCCCATCTCCCTCCCCGGCCATGGGCAGTTCATCTGTGGTTCGGCGTCCGGGACAAGACCTGCGAGTGTGTTTGCCCCTGTTCACAGTGAGGGGAGGTGTCTGTGGGGAGTCTCTCGAAGGGCCCTTTTCTACATTCTAAGGACTAATCAGGCTCAAGGTTCCATTAAGGCCCTGTTTTGTGTAAGGTTCAGGCTGGCAGGGGGTTGATTGGAAAAAGCTCCAGAGCCCATTTTTGTCTCCTGCAGTCACAGCTGTGCCGTGTGCCTACTTTGGGATGCTCTCTAAGTTTGTGTTGAATAAACAAACACCCAAATTGGTTTTTACAATTAGCACATGCAACTCGGAGGCTAGGAAAGACAGGAGACAAGGCTACAAGGTGGCTTTCTTCCTGGGGACATGGCCTCAGGTTTCTGACCTCCCAGGGAGGAAGACTTCATTGACCAAGGGCTGGCACTGATTAAGTGGAGGACAGACACCGTGTGCTGTCTGCCAGAGGGCAGAGCCAGGGGGCGCCAAGCACAGGGCCAAGGCTCAGCTCGGCTCAGTGCCAGGAAGAAGGCCTTGCCGCTGGGGGCCACCCAGCAGGAAGCCTACACCTGGGGGACAGTGGGGAGGGGTATGCGGACCGAAGTCTGATGCCCCAGATAGGGCTCCCTGGGGGATTCTGCACTCTGTGAGGGCCGGAGGCCCAGGAAACCTCTGCCATCCCTGAGCAGAGGAATCTGAGTCCAGGGTCTGAACAGCTGGGGGTAATGGTCCAGCGGCCAGGCCACACGCAGACAGTTCCTCAGCTGCGATGTGTTTGTATTGAGCCCTGGATGTCGTCAGAGGCACATGGTGACAACCACCCCCACAATGACACACAAAGAGGGAGTGACACACAGCCGGGGAGGCACATAGGCTTCCTGTGACATCTACCAGAGAGCTGGGGCAAAACATGCGACAGCAGAAAGACAATGGACATTGGGACACACACTCTCACACAGATCCTAGATGTACCTGTGACTCAGACATTTGTCCGAGGAAGGTCACAAGAGTCCCCCTTAATGAAAGTCCAGGTTCACGTTGAATTGAATGCAGAAAGTGCATATGTTGCGTGAGACCAGGACCAGGGTTGGCGAACTTTCTACAAAGGGCCAGATTGTCAGTATTTTAGGCATTGCTACCCGTGCGCTGTTGCAGCTACTCAGTTCTGCTGCTGTAGCATAAAAGCCACCGCAGATGATATGGAAACAAATGGGCATAACTGTGTTCTGATGAGCTTTATTTAGGGACACCGAGATTTGGGTTTCATACAATTTTCATGTGTCATGAAATAGGAGTCTTTCAGTTTTTTCCCCTGACCATTTAAAAATGTAAAACGCCATTCTTGGCTCACTGGCTGTCCAAAAATAGGTGACAGGCGGGATCTGATCCACTGGAGAGGTTTGCGGAGACCTGGGCTGCAAGGTGAGAGGTGGTTTAATAGGCTGAAGAAGGGACGGGCTGAGTGCCGGAAGCTCGGGCTGCCCTAGGGGGCAGGGATGCCATCCTCCACTCTGCCTGGAGCTCAGAGTGCCCCTCTGTTTAATGGGTCAGTGCCAGGGCAGGCTCCCCGCCTGGCCTGAGAACCCCGCTCCAGCAGGACTTCGCTCTATCCACGTGCTAAGTCTCCCACTCGGAGGACACCTGGAGACCACATTTATGACTGAGAACAAAACAACATCCCATCACTTGAATTCACTGGAGCCTCCTTTTCCATTCACTCCCTGTGCGCAGGTCTGTGCCCACCTCTACCAGGAGGGAGACTACAGGGAAACCTGGACATGCTTCTTGTTTCCGGATAAGATTTGAAACTTGCAATAGGCAGAGTGAGACCTTAAACATCCCCAGCAGGAGTAAGGGGCTCCTCATTTTAGGATGGGTGGTTTGCAGAGGAGGGTGAGGTCAGTGGAGGCAGGTGCAGCCAAGATGGGCTTCCTGGAGGTGGTGGTAGGAGGCCTGGTTGGCTTTGAGAACTGCCTGGATACTCGCATTTCAGCTCCACGCATTGCCTTAACTGTTTTCACCTTTCCCGCCTGACAAATGGGCACAACAGAGGGTTGGCTGAGAAAAAGATATAAAGCGTCTTTGTAGACATGGATGTAGAAATGTAGCCACATCGACATCCCCCAGCTTCTAACTTAAGGCTGTGTGGTGGTGAGCCAGGTCCTGCCTGGGGCGTCTTTCTGTCCCTTCTGTCCCTCCCGCCGTTTCCTTCCTGCCTCTTCCTCAGGTGTAGGCCAGAGACTTTCCTCCCCTCTTTTCACCTGTCTCTGGGTTGCACCTCTATCTTTCCATTGCAGCTGCCCTTCCTCACCTGGGACCCGCCTCTGCCCTGGGTCCCGAAACTGGCCTCAGCGCCGGTTCTGCCTGCCCATTCCCCCTCCCACTGAGCTCTCTGGCCTCCTGAGGAACATTCCCTTAGGGGGAAGCTGGGAAGCCTGTCCCCCTCCTCCCCTGCTTAAAACTCTTCCTGCTCCAGCCCTACCCCGCCCCGCCCCCGCCCCCCAGGGCTGCAGTGGTCCTGGCACCTGCAGTCTTCAGCCCTCTTGTTCTCCCCTCCTCCTGATACCTCCCTGTGCCCCATCCACACCCCGCACTCACTTTTCCAAACCCATCCACCAGGCACTCATCAGTTTTCTGCCCCTCAAACCCCCACTATGTGCCCTGCCTGTGCCAAGTACTGGGGCCTGAGAGCTGGCCCTCCCGCCCCATGCCAGGCCGTGCTCAGAGAGTAGCAGCGAGCAAGTGCCCGCTCCGACCAGCTTCCTGCTCCCTCCCTCTCGCCCCTTCCTGCACACCTCCCACTGCCGCCTCCCTCACGTCCCTTCCCGCCTTACTCTTTCCCCGTCTTTTTCATTTATCTTCTGCTTCCTCCTCCCCCTCCTCTCCTTTCTTCCTCTTGCCTGGTCCCCAGGGGGCTCTCCCCAGCTGAGGCCACCCAGCGCCCCTCAGGAGGGGAGACGGGCCTGGGCGGTCCAGGGTGGAAGGGCTTCTCAGCATGACATTGGGAAAGGACCTGAACACTTACCAGTGAAAAGAAAAAACACCACATGTGCTGCTCCTGGCCCTTCGCTGCCTGAGCCTGGCTCCCCTGTCACATGCAGGGCTTGGGTGAGGTCATGGCTGGGGTCCCTTCCAGGCACCTGGTTTCTGTCACCCGCTGGACACAGGACCCCGGTGGCCATGCTCTGTAAGGGGAAAGTGTAAACACCGAAGAGGAGTATCCGCATTAATGATGAATTCTGCGATCGATTGCCAGGACGCCCCTCGCCTGGGTGTTGGGCTCTGCCCTTTCTCAGCTCTGACCTTTTGGAGGAGGGGAGAGGTTCCAGAGGTGGCCCCTTCCTTCCCAGAGGCAAGTGCAGTTCCCTGTCTTTGAGGGGGTAGGGGGGCAGTGTTTCATCTTGCAGCTTCACCCCTGTCAGCCTGCACTGGGAGAGAGAGGAGGAACTGGGGGGACTGGCCTGCCCCGGCTTTATTAATAAAGGGAACGTGTGGAGAGCAAGGGGGGCCAGTGATACACTTCTCCTGGGTCATCATCTGCCTGGTGTCCAGGCTCAGCCCTGCCCGATGACAAGGAGGGACACTGGGCAGCCAGAGGAGTCCAGGAGGAGGTGGCCAAGATGGCCCCGGCCCCGTGAGGGCAGGAGAGGGACCCAGGGCTGTGTGTCCTTCTGGAAAGGGAAGGTGAGATGCTGCCCTCCCACTGTGGGGGCTTCCATGAGGCAAAGGATGGCCTGGAAAGTCATGGTGGGAAGATACCAGAGCTTTCCCACAGTGGGGGCTGGGGCTGGACCAGCCACTGGAGACGGGTGAGCGCCCCGTCTGCGGAGCCAGGCTATCTTCAGCCGGGCGCTCTTGAAAGGGTCCTGCAGGGTGCAGGGCAGTAGGAGGACGGCTTGGAGGGCCTCTGAGCCCCCTCCCACTCCAGGTGGAAAGTCCGGAGGCCGGTGAGTCACCGCTGGCTCCGGTGTGCTAACAAGTGATGCCATCTTCCTGTGTGCCTGGATGAGTGGCTCACGGGAGGACTTGGCTGCTCTGGTCAGTTTCCCGTCTCCGTTTGTCACCAGGCTGATGGAGCCTGAGGAGGGAGGGCAGGCCTTTCTGAATCTGGGATGCGGTGGTTGAGGGGGGGACTCCCTTCCAGTCCAGGTGTCTGTCACACATCTGTGCCTGCCGGGCAGGGGCCCACGACTCTTCACTGTGCCACCTTGGGAAGTGTTGTCCCCTCTGTAATCCCAGTTTTCCCACAGGTAACTCAGTGCCACAGGGAGGCGGCCTTGAAAGTCCATTTCAGGTCTGAAATGCAGTGTTTATAATGACCTCTTTCTAAGGTGGGTTCTTCAGATAGAGTCGTAGCGGGGAGGTAGCAGAAGGCCTGACCAGTCCCCAAGTGTATGAGAGGGGTCGCTAATGGAGTACTGGTGGGTTCTGAGCTGAGCTTCCTTTCAGCAATAGCAGAGGCTGGCAGGAACATAGGGATGGAGTGCATGAGCTTTGGCCCCAGGTGGCTTAGATTCATTTCCCAGCTTTACCACCTATTTGCTGTGTGACCTTGGGGAAGTTGCTTAGCCTCTCTGTGCCATAGCCACCTCAGCTGCAGAAGGAGGATGATGCTAGTAACTACTTCATAGGTTTGGGCAGGTGAAATGAGTTAATGCATATTTATTGCTTGGAAGTGTGCCTGACACATACTGAGTGTTTAATAAATGTTAGTCATTAGTAAAGAAAGGTGCAGCTGGCTTGCTGTTCTCATTTTGAATGTGACACAAGGCCATGGGGATAGAGATGATAGCAGGGTGGTACAAAAGCCTGAACACAAGTGGTAAGGTAATAATAAAAATAGTTACCATAGGTAAAGCCCTTAACTGGGAGCCGGGCTCTCCTGGGTGCTCCACAGTTTTGCTTATATAAATCTGCCGATGCCCCACAGCAATATCTATGAGACAGGTGTTACTATTACCCCCATTTTGCAGGTAATTATATGGAAACACAGAAGAGCTAAGTGACTCGCCTGAGGCCTTAAGGCTAAAAACTCCAGCAAAATGGTCGCTAAATCCACCACAATAAATGCCAGGAAATAGAGTTTATTGTCCTCAGATCAGTTGCAAAATTGCCCCAGCAGAGCCTGGACACAAGAGAGACAGAGGGATGATCGGTGGCCAGGTCATCCTGAGCCACCTGTGTGGCTGGGCCAAAGGGCCCGGTGTCCACCCTCAAGGAGGGAAGGGTTCAATCCCAGGGTGTAGGAGCCAGGCCTGTCCTATGAGAGGGTCCCTGGCAGCCTGGGGGAGTCAGAGGAGGGAGGCAGGCAGGACGAGAAGCAGCAGCAGCAGCTGACGGGGCTCCTGTGGGGGCAAACCCGGAATATGTAGTCACATGGCCCAAGGGAGTACCAGGGGTGGGGCAGGTGGCCTGATATTGTAAACTCAGAGCACTGTCCAGCAGAGGTGCCAGGAGGGGCTGAGGAGGTCACCATCGTGGAGAGGCTGCAGGAGGTGATCCCCTAAGTCCCCAGCTGAGGCAGGGGAGTGCGACTGTCAGGGCTTGGGAGCTGCCAGGGTCTCTTTCACTGCTGTCTTTGTGTCCATTGGGTGGGGGTGGGGGGGTGGGGAGGGCGGGACTGTAGTGGGGGCGAGTGAACAAGGGAGGACAGCAGTGGGTAAGAGAATAGATCTTGAAAGTTCTCATCACAAGAGAAAAATTTCTGTAACTGTGGTGATGGATGTGAACCAGATGTATTATGGTGGCAGTCATTTTGCGATATCTAGATATTGAGTCATTATGTTGTACACTCGACACAATATAATGTTATACATAAATTACATCTCAATAAAAGCGAGAGAAGGCAACAGTGGGAACCAGGAACCCTGGGTCTAGGTCCAAAGGAGGCTCGTGTCTAGAGTACCCCAGTCGGCCCACCCTGTGTCCCTGGGCTGGGGTCACACCTGGCTCCTGGTTCTCACCTCATTGCTTGAGCAGCCCGGTGACAAAGCAGGGAGCTGGGCCATGGTGGGGCTGGGCCTTGGCGCTGGTATGTTTTCGGTCCAGGACAGCGGTGACCGAGGAGCTGAGCCACCAGAGAGCACGATGAGCCTCTCCCAGTCTGGCCTCACCATGTGAGCACGTGTGTGTGCATGTGCCCAGGTGCGTGTGCCTGTGTGTGTCCCTACACTTGCCTCTGAATGCAGATAGATCCTATTGCCTCTGTATCGCTGAGTGCCTTTGCACAAGGAGTGTGTGTGTTATTTTATATATCTATAGTCTGATAAATATACCGGAAACCTGGATTGCGGTGTGATTTCACATCTGCCCACATCTTTGTTCTCTGCCTTGTGAGTGTACTTCTTCATGGCTGGAAAATCTAGGTGCAGAATTACTGGCTTGGAGGCAATGTGCTTTAATGACTGGTTTTAGAAGCAGACCAGACTCATCCTGGGCATATGCTGGGGCTCCCACATCCTCCTCACTCGGCTCCCCACTCGCGGCCTCAGTCCTACAGGGCCTTGGAGCCCCTGCAGCTCTGAGGTGGCAGCTCACCTTTATCCTGGAGGCCCAGTGGGCTGAGGGGCTGAGGCGGGGTGAAAGGAGGTGCTGTTTATGAGGGGGCTGGGCTCAGTAGCTGGAACAGAGCGGGGCTCTATGAGCGAGTGAGTTGGAAATGTAGTTCTTTCTCACGGAGTAGTCTGGAGCTGGGGGGCGGCCCCAGTCACCCTGGTTCCTTTTGGAGTGCTGCTCCCCACCCCTCGGGTGCTATCTTTGCTGCTCTGACAAAGCCGAGTGGGGTCCGGCATTTGGGAAGGGCGCAGGAGTGGAAGTGGACAGCATGCGAAGCCTTATGGCCAAGTGGCCCTTGTCACTGCCACCCCCATTCCATTGGTGCCCTCACTTGAGAGCAAGAAGGACAAGGAAATGACCCTCCAGGCGGGCACACATGTGACAGCAAAAACTGGTTATGGAGGGATATTTGGGGACGCAGTCATCTGCCACAGAGGAGAAAGCCATCTGGAGCACCGCAGGAGTCCGGTGGGCGCCCCAGCCAACGTGCTCCCCTGTGCCTAGCACTGAGCAGGCACTCAGCAGATGTTTGTGGGACAGAGTCGAGAGGAGTGCAGACGAAGGCAGGAGCGGTTCCCTGTGGGGGCTCAGGGCCTTGCCGCGGGTAGGGAGGAGGTCCTGGGCAAGGGCAGGCTGCCCCTGCCCCTCCTCTGCCTCTGGACCTGCAAGATTCAGGCCTTTCCTTTCTCTCTAGCCCTAGCCACCTTGGGGCTGACCCGCAGCTGCTCTGAGTGTGAGGAGAACGGGGCTGGCCAGAGCCTCCTTCCAGGCTGAGAAGCGTCCAGGCCCGCGTCATGCAGGCCTCGCTGGCCGCCCTTCTTCTGCTGCCCATGGTAAGGACCCAGGACCACCCCCTCCACCACCAGCTGGAGCCTCAGGCTCCCCTGAGCCCTCACCCCAGAGAAACTTCAGCTGGAGTCTCTGCCAGCGCCCCCGCTGGACCATCCGGTGCAGAGGCAGATTAAGGTCGGTTGAGGCCCCGGGCGCAGAAGAAAATATCGGGCCCCTTAAAAAAAAAGAGAGAGACAGGGGAAATAAAAATACACGCCTTCAGAAGTTGGGGCCCGGGGCGTGAGCCCGGTGCGCCCGCCGTTAAATCTGCCTCTGATCCGGTGCCTTTGAGGGAATTAGAAAGGGTGCCCCAGCCTCAAGATCCTCCACTGACTCGAGCAGAAATTGTTACACAGTTTGCAGATCTCCTACGGTGGTGCCATGTGCGGCAGTCTTTATTGCTGGGCAGCACATTTCCCGCCCAACTGCACGGCAGGGGCCCTGTTCAGGGCTGCGAAGGCGCTGCTGATCCTGGGCCCCTGCCCACAACTCTCTAACCTAGCCAGGTTAGAGCTTAGCAGTCCGCTCTTCGCTCGTGTCCTTCCCAGAGCAAGGGTTGGGGAAGGGTTCCCAGGCTTGGGCCCATTCCATGAGCTGGGGATTCAGACCAGCAGTGGACATAGCTCTCCCGAGAGCCCTGGGTCTGAGCCCTGTCTCTGCCCTGCCGTAGTGTGTGACCACAGACAGGCCCGGCGCCCTCCCTGGAAGCCTCAGTTCTCCCCATTGGATGCCCATGACTCCCCTGATCTCAATGGCAGCCCCGAATGCCTCGCGGCATCTCCGAATGTCCCCAGAGAATGGCTTGGCCCATGGCTGGGTACCAGGGGTCCTATGTAATCCCCTTCCTCCTAGCTTTCTCACTGTGCAGTTGGGACACTGAGGCCCAGAGAGAAAGGGATGGATTGAACACTGGTCTTGGCAGCTCAGATGCCCCTGTGCTCCCCAACACGCCCTTACGGAGCCATTCCTGCCCCCCATTTGTGAGTTAGTGACAGCACCGGCACGCAGCTGTCACGGCAGCAATGCCTGGGCTTTGAAGTTACTTGGTCCTGCACTTGAATCCAATATCTGCCACTAACCAGCTATGGGACCTTGAGCAGGAGTTTCTTAAGTTCTCTGAGCCTCAGTTTCCTCTTTTGTAAAATGGGGCAAGGGTAAATGAGAGTGGTTCATAGGCCCACAGAATGCAGCCACCGCCCCTCCGCCTGTGCCTTTTGCCTGAGCCCATCCTCTCTCCCAGCCCCTCCTCACTCCCTAAAGTGCGGCAGTGGCCTCATGGTCCCGGGAACCAGCCTGCCTGGGTTCAAATCCTGGCTGCGTAGTCTACTAAGCTGTGTGACTTTGAGCAAGTTACGTACATCTCTGGGCTTAAGTCTCACACCTGTACAATGAGACAAGGTAAAAAGAGTATATGACAGAATAATGCATGCGTATGGTAAAGTGCAATATATGTGTTTGCTACTATTTTTGTTAAGACGAGGAAACTGAGACCCAGGGATGGGGTGGGACCCACCCAAGGCCACACATGGAGTTGGTAAAGAAGAGCCCTCAGGACATGTGTGACCAAGTGGATATCAGGGCCCCTACTGGTCCTAAGTCTCTGTCACTACCCTCTTCCTGCTCTGCCCCTCCCCCGCACTGCCCCCAGGGCTTAGGGAACAGTGCTTCTAGAGGAGTCTCCCTGCCCCCTCCCACCACCCATCCCTCGTGTCCATGTCCCCTGCAGACCACCGCCATGCACTTCAACTGCATATTGAAGGAGGAGAAAGCCATGTGTCTAGAGAAGATCCAGAGCGAGAAGGAACCGATGGGTTTTAACGATTCCTCCCCAGGTGAGTAGGGTGGCGGGGAGGGCACAGTGTCCCCAGCGCATCCAGGCCAGCCTTTAGAACTGATGTTTCAGCCTCTAGCCACCTTGTAAAGAAAGGTGGAGGGCACGGGTCCCTGGGTCCTTCAGAAAGCCCTTCAGGGTGGTGGAGCCTGGGACACGCACTGGGGTTGCTGTCCTTGGGGACGGGCCTGCCCTGCATGCCTCAGTCTGGGAGGCGCTGTTCTGGGTGGCTGGGTGTAGCCACCTTTGATCCCAAGGCGACTGGGGTAGAGCTGGTATCTGGACTGGGCTGTAGCTGTCTGAGAGCTTGTTAGCAGGCAGCCCCGGGGCTGGTAGCAGCAGGGACACAGCTGTTGCCTGTGCCGAGCTGGAGAGCACCTGGCCCACCAAGGCCGGAGGTGTGGGGCCCTTCCCCACCCCCTCTGCTCACTCTGTCAGAAGCCTGAGTACAAGGGCAGCAGCAGGAACCCCAGTTCTTGGCCTGTCTGGGCAGCATTTCCCTGGGGGTTGCTGGTAGCCTGGGGAGGGGTCCTGCCTCCTCTGCGGGAGGGTCACTGCAGGGACCCTCAACTCTCATTTAGCAGCCTCAGCTCTCCCCATTGGGTACCCATGACTCCCCTGATCCCAATGACAACCCCAATGCCTCGCAACATTTCCAGATGTCCCCAGGCAGTGGCATGGCCCCTGGCTGGGAACCCAAGACCCTGTGTGGTCCCCCTCTCTTAACTCCCTCACTGTGCTGATGGGACACTGAGGCCCAGAGAGAAAGGGCACCCTCGTCATTCCAACTCCCTGTGGGGTCAGGGACAGGGGCTGTGTGGGGAGTTGAGGGGGTGGGGGCATCCCTGGGGCCTCGCCAGCCTCACTTACACCTCATTTGCTGCAGGGTGGGGCTCTCTGCCCAGACTAGAAGGATCCACTCTTCCCGCCGGATCCTCCCCGTTTACAGGGAGCTCTTCTGAGCACCATCTGTTTAAATACTTGATTAATCTGCAGCCCAGTTATGTGTAACGGTCCCTCCGGGCCCAGCTCCCCAGCCAGTCAGTGAACATTAACTGGTAATGGAGCCACTCCTGGCCCTGCCAGCCTCGCTCTCCGTCTGAGCTCTGGTACAGCCCTAACCAAGGCTGAAAGTGGGTTTTGGCTATCCCAGCCAGGGACACTGAGGCAGGGGGCCCAAATCCAGTCCAAGGTACTGGTGGAGGGGATGGGAAAGTGGGGTCCTGAGGTGGACCTGGAATCCAGACGTCCTGTCTCCCAGCCCAGGGCCATTCTTCCTGCACCACACGTGTCAGGTGCATTGGGGGTTAGGCAGTGAGAAGCGTCCAGAAGGGAAGGGGAGAGGCAGAGGTGGGGTTATTGCACAGACGTTTGTGGAGCCGGGGGCTGGAAGAGGACAAGAAGGAGGGCCCACAGTGTTGTCCTGGCAGATGCTCATGTGAGACAGAGGTGCGGATGGACCCCTCCCAGGAGGGGAATCCAGCCCCAGGTGCTCTCAGGAGAGGAAGAAAGGAGTTCTGGGAGGCTTCGTGGAGAAGATGGTATTGGAGCTCGACCCTTGGTGCTCAAACCTTGCTGCACATCAGAATCACCAGAAAAATGCGCTCAAGCCACAGTCCAAAGCAATTAAAGGCACACCTCAGCCCGTCATAGTCGCCATGAATTGTAAAGGCTCCCAAGGCAGTTCTGTTGAGAAGCCAGGCTGAGGACCCCGAGCGAGGCTTTAGGGAAGAGTAGGCAGTTAACAACAGGTGAGAGCTGAGGAGTGAGTGAGTGAGTGAATGAATGAATGAATGAATGAATGAATGAGGAGAGCATGCCAGGCTGGTGGGTGGTGGGAGCAACTCCCTGGTCCTGGAATCCTTTGTTGGAGCTGAGGGCGGTGGGCCAGGGAGCCGGTATCCGGATATTCCCGGTCCATCTGCTGTCTGTGCTGTCCGCTGCCAGGGGGCAGTGTGCTAGGGCCCGAGAGAAGCCTCGGGCTGGGTCCTCGGGGGGCATTCTTGGCTTCAGATGAAACACACTCGTGCTATGGGGGCAGCTGGCCGTCTCGTGGAACTCCGTAGTGCGTTAGACCTGAGAATGCTGAAGATGCCCTCCCCAGACCGACGTGACCAGCACGGGGGCAGGTGACTTGCTGAGGGTGTGTGTTAAAAGCCCCCAGGTAACTAAAGCGTATCCAAGTTCAAGAAGCCCTGGTTTGGCCAGAGAAGAGCCTCCACCAGGGTGCTCATGCCACCTTGGGCCAGAGGACAGCCCCTGGGGCACAGGTAAACGAGGCTGGGAGCCAAGAGTCAAATTTGAGTGTAACTGAGAATCAGCGGTTGTGCGTTATGTTATTAACCTGTGCTTGGGTGAATCAAGAGAGGCCAGAACTCCTGCTGTCCCCCTTCTCTGCTCCTCCCCTGTCCCTTCTGTCCCCAAGCACACATACTGTGCACAGGACACTGGCCCCAGGTCAGCCAGCATCTATGAAACACACTTGAAAATGAGAAAAGAAGATCTGTCAGCTTGTTCCAGTGACTGTGAGCACTTCTATATATTTTTAAATGTATTTATATATATATATGGATTTCTCTTTTTTAAAAGATTTTATTTATTTATTTGTGGGTAGAGGGGAAGGGAAGGAGAAAGAGAGGGAGAGAAACATCAACGTGTGCTTACCTCTTGCACACCCCCTACTGGGGATCTGGCCCACCACCCAGGCTTATGCCCTGACTGGGAATCGAACCGGTGACCCTTTGGTTCACAGGCTGGCACCCGATCCACTGAGCCACACCAGCCAGGGCTATACGTATTTCTTTTAAATACAATAATAAAGTGAGTGCATTGGAATGAGGATGTTCATCTGACAGAGGTGAGGTGTATGGCCCTGGGTGGGGTTGGGGGTTCCCAGGAAGGCACCTGTACCCCTTGCCCCTCACTGGCCTCAGGACTTCCACCTCCTAGAAAAATCGGGTGGTAATGTGTGGCGTAGCCTCCTGAGTGGCAGCCAAAGGACGGGGTCATGCCGGGGGCAGCGTGGGAGCTGCGCAGGCAGGCGAGGGAGGCAGAAACTTTCAGCGAGGTGGTGGCGAGTGGAAGCAAGCTTTCTGATTCGGTGCGTCCGTCTGCCACATCCTGGGCACATTTTAAAGATGTTCGTTGGGACTGTTATTAAGGAGTTGTCTTTAGTGGTTGTGTCCCTCGTTCCCAAGCCCTTGAATGTTAAATGGGACTTGAGTCAACACTGAGTCCAGCTTTGTCACGTGACACACGGAGAGGCTGAGACCAGAGGCTCCGGCCAGCTCTGGGACAGACCCCAGGACTGCGGCCTCAGCCGGGGGTGCCCTTTGCTGTGCTGTCGTGCCAGAGAGAAGGGAAAAAGGACTCCCGTGCATGGGAACCTGCGTTTCCTCTCCCGAGGGCCCCAGACCCACGCAGGTCACAGGCCCTGCCTGCCGGGCTGGCTGCTTCGTTCCCTCGGCTCAGCCCAGGCGGCCTGCCCGCCCACGGTGAGCCCAGCCAGCACCTCCTCTTCCAGGGCTGCGGGCTTCCCTCAGCCTGGAAGCAGCCCTTCCCTGCATTTAAGTAGGGCCAGTCAGGTATAGTCCCCCTTGGGGGTTCCAGACTCTGGAGAGGATGGAAGTGCGAGGCCTGCAGTGGCCTTGGCAGGGACAGAGGAGGGAGGCTCATGAGGAGGACGAGAAAGCCTGCTCATTGCTAGCCTGACCCGGCCTTTGAGGCCAGTCCAGGGTGCACAGTGCTCCGTCCCAGCGCCTACCTCCACCCTCACCAGAAGGGGAGGGGCCTGGAGGAGGGAGCCCCTGCAGGGCTGGGCCCAGGCTCCTCATCCTTGGAGCAAGATCAGCTTTTTTGTGCCTCTCCCAGCTGCTCTGAGACTAAACAGGCACCAAGGGGGAAGGGCGGCAGGGGAGGTGGGGCGGGGGCGGGGAGAGGGGTCTGCAGGGACCCTCACCTGGGGAACTCACTCCCCAAACCGGACCGGAGCCTGCATCAGAATCTCCTGGGAGGCTTGTTGGCTGGGCCTGTCTCCAGAGTTTCTGACTAAGTGGGCCCGGGCGGAACCTGGGCACCTGCATTTCTGGCAAGTTCCCAGGGGTGCCCCTGGTCTGGGGTCCACACTTTGAGAACTGCTGACCTTGAGGGATGGGTTGCCTTCTGAGCCCTCCCACCACTCCCCACACTGCTCTCACAGCTCGCCCACATTTCACCAATGAGAAACGCTAATGGTAAAGTAACTTTTGGTAAATTGAAATCATGATTTGCCCTTGAACTGTATGCTAAAATGAGGGGCTTGTTCTGACAATACCCAAGCATCCTTGGGCAGCTTCTCAAAGGGACCACTGTGCCCTTGTCTGAGTCTCTTTGGTGCCTCTGGTCTCACGGGTTTTGAACACAGTGTGGAACTGGACATAATCATCACCATGACAACCTGAGATTAGCGCCTTGTTTTGTTCCAGTTGAGGCTAATGGCTCTTGCGTCCTCTCTGTTCTGCCTGCCCAAGTGGTCTTTCCTCCTGCTTTTCTCACAAGGCGCGGCCTCTCCTGCTTTGTGTAGCTGTCTTAGTGGGAGCCGCCCACAAGCAGGCATCTCCCGCCGCCACCTGAACTCCTCTGACCAAGTTCCACAGAGGCTTTGTCGGGCGGGCAGAGCCAGGAGGGCCCAGGCAGGCTTAGTGTGGAACTAGGCTACGACCAGAGAGGAGAATAGGGAGGCTTGGGGTGTCCAAGCGGGAGTTCGTCCAGGGACTAGGAACCATTCTGATTTCCGACCGCCTCTGCAGGGGTGAGAAGGGGAGGGGAATTTTCATGGCCTCTCAACAGTGTCTGACGCACTTGACCGCGTCCCTCTTGAAGCACGCATTCTTGACTGCTGTGTCACTAACCTCTCCCAGTTTTCCTTGTGTTTCTGGCCACCTCTCCGCAGCCTTCTTCGCCAGCTCCTCTTCTGATGTTGGCATTCCTTCTGCTGGGGCCAGGCGCTCTTCTTCCTTCTCACATCCGTGCCTTCTCACGACATACGTCGTCCACTTACACAGACCTACACTGCATCCCTGAGCTGACCACTTCCTCTCCTTTCTCCAGTTCTGACTTCCCCTCTGGACTCCAGACCTCTGTCTAACTGCCTGTTTGAAATCTTGGCAGATGCCACTCGGGGGATGTTTGTCTTGGCAGTGGGGCCAGGGAAGGCAGCCCCAGCCCCCCAGCCATCTTTCTGAGCATCGGCAGGTGCCGAGTGAATCTCTGTTCCCAATGTGGGCTCTTGTCACTCAGACTTGGGGGTACCCTCAGAGACGCGCATCCCTCAGCGTGCACACAGGGAAACTGAGTCAGGGTACAGGGGGTAGAGACTTGCCAGAGTCACGCAGTGAGCCCTTGGCGGAGACAGACAAAACTCAAGTCTTGTGGCCGCCACGTAGGAGCTGGGGGGACACCTTGACCTTTCTCTGACTCCCTTGCCCTCAAATGCAAACTTCTTAAGCGTGTCTTCTCCACCTCTGTAGCCCTGGACCAGTGTGTGCCAGCACGTGGCAGGGGCTCAGAAAAAAATAGCTGTTAGGAGAATGACTCCCCGCCCTGCCCCCAGGCTTGGGACGTCCGCCCTGGGAACCCTCTCTTCCTCGCGCCATCCCCGCCTGAGCCCTGCGCCCCTCCCTGCTGCGCAGTCCTCGTGACTGCTCACCTCCATCTGAAGTGCCCCGGGACCTCAGGGACGTCAGCTGGCAGTAGCAGCTGGCTGTGCCAGGGCCCGATGTTCCACGTTAAGGGAACATCTGTCAATGGGGCTCCTGGGACCTGGGCCAGACGTGACCGCACTCCATGGTCGTTCCATGGCCAGCACGGACCACAGCAGCCACTGATGTGCTGCTGGGTCCCTTTCAAGGACCTGATGTCACAGCCAGGCATGTACTGGCTGACGTCTTGCTGGGGTGGGTGGGCAGGAACCATCAATAACTAGCCTGTTGCTGTGAGACCTGGGACATGGCTCATGTGGTCTTACATGGCTTCCAGCGTCCTTGCTTTCTTGGTTTGTTGTCCTCAGAACTTTCTGTGGCGTTTCAGGCTCCCAAGCTCGGTCACCCCAGGAAGAGGCTGCTATAGGCCACTGTGACTGGGTATGAATTCCAAAATAACCAGGGTCCGATTCTGAGAGACGGACCAGTCCTGGCCCACATGGCGCCCACGAGCTGGTCGGCCATGGGCCCCGCAGAGAGGCTATGAGCTCGTGAGGCCCCTCCCTGCCTGGTGCCCACCCAGGCTTCCTCTGTGGCCCATCAGTGGCCCTCTGCTGGCCTTTCCTCTCACCTCGCAGGGCTCGGTCCATCTCCCTGCCTGGGCCTCTCTCAGGGCAATGATTTCTAGGGAGACCTAATGGACGTCATGAAATTAATGATCATAGCAGCAGGGGGCGTGCCTTGAGTGAACTTGGCACTCTGCTGGGCACGCTATTCCTCGCAGCAGTCCCGGGAGGTGGGACACTGCCGGCCCCCCACCAGCTGTCCCTTATCTGGCAGAGCGGTCCTCTCCGCAGCCCGTGTTCACAGACCCCTCAGCAGCGTGCACACCGTCCTGACCTTCTGTGCTCCGCTACCTGTCACTTTACCCTCCTCCTCCTTTGCTTCTGTCACGATTGCCTCACTACGTGCCCTTCTCCTGCCCACCTGTAAACGGGAAGTCCATGGGGTTCCCTCCTTGCAAACTCCCACCCTGCCACGACCATGGTGCCAGGCCTTAGGGACCATGTTAGGGAACTGAGGTGACAAGACCACTGAGAGGTGCTCACGGCCAGGGCCTGGCTCACGTGACCGTCTTCCCCACAGGCTGCCCTGGGATATGGGACAATATCACGTGTTGGAAGCCCGCCCAGGTGGGTGAGATGGTCTTCATCAAATGCCCCAAGTTCTTCCAAATCTTCGATCCAGACCAAGGTGGGTTTCCTGGAGGCCTCTTCAGGCCACACTCAGTCCAGCCTACTCCCCACACCTGGGCCCCAGACCTTCCTGGGACACAAGCGCCAGGGACATGGGGCACCCTGCAGGCAGGTAGAGAAGCCCCGCTCCAGAGCTCACATACAGGGCTCACAGGCAGGGTGGGTGCGGGGTGTACCGCAGACCTCCTGCACACAGGAACACAGAGATTTCCATCAGATGTGGTGTCCAGGTTCACGTGGGGATGCATCATCCTGGGTGGGGTAAGGCTGGTCTCTCACACGTGGCCCCTGTCACTTACCCAGCTTGACCCTGAGCTAGACATTCACCCCTCTGTCCTCTGTTCCCTAGTCTGTCAAACAGGCATGTGGCATGGTCACTGGGGACTTGAGTGACACATATGGGAGTCATTTAGTGAAGGACTGGGCGTGTTTGGATGTTCAGTGGTAATTGTTAGCTGATGTTACTGACGTAATCACTCATACAGAGATTCTCAGAGATGTCAGGCAGCTATGAGGGTTCAGGAGCTGGGGAGCTGAGGTCCTGTCCCCCGGGGGCTCCTGGGCTGCCCGGGACACATGGGGCTGTGTGACTTGTGAGGAAAGGTGGGGTGGGCACAGGGTTGTAACGAGCTCAGCTTTGGGGTGTGTCTGTGTTTGAGGCCTGTGAGGGTTTGGTTAGTGGAGTGCTCTGGAGATATTCAGGGGCCCCAGGCCAATGTGGGGGTGCTCGGGTGGGCAGTGGGTGGGCTTCGTGACTCAGGATAGGGGGTGCGGGGTGAAGGCCATGCTTTGCCTATGGGCACGAGGCCTGCTCGACCACATCTCTCTTGTGGGCCCCCCAGGTCTATTTCCACCTTCAGCTGAGGCCTCGTGGATCCCCAAGGAAGGCTGGTGTCTGGCCAGACCACTGTGACCCAGGAGAGAGCCTAGAGCCAGGCCCCGGCCCTCCACTGCACCCCTGCGGGTGTCAGGAGAAGCAGGGCACCAAGCTGAGGGCACCGAGTGGGGCCGCTGGGCTGAGACGGGTGGTTGACTGAGAGCCACCCCCTGGCTGCCGAGCCCTGGGTTGGGGCCTTGGCCGTAGGAGGGGTCTGAGTCACGTGTGCAGCCATACACCGGTCCCCTGGGGCCTAGACCTCAGTTTCCTCTTTCACCTAAGGTTTCAGCTGATGTCCCCCTGGAAGTGGAGAGTTTCCAAATGCCACTGCGCTGCAGAGTCCTGCCTGCTGCCGCCCCTGTCCTGTCTGCGAGAGACAGAGACAAATTCTGGTTTATACCTGGCACGCCACCAACCTGCCTCTGCCTGCAGCGGCAGGTGCTTGCAGGAAGTGTAGCAGCGGGAGATAGTGACAGTGTGTTGGGGTGCCAGGCCTCTGTCTCAGGCTTCCACCCCAGGACCAGAGGAGGCAGGCTATGGCCTGAGTGCCCCACCCTGCCACCGACCTTGCCTTCCCCCTGTGAGCCACACCTCCCACCTCAGACCTCCTGCCAGTGAGGAAGGAGAGTGGCAGTCAAACTCCCCTATCCTGACAACTGGGGGCTGGGTGCGACCACACCCTGTCTGGAACAGGATAAGAAGTGAATTTTGAAAGACAAGACAAAGGAGGGAAGTGCAGTGTGAGTGTAGGGGAGGGACATCAGGCATGCGGCGACCCCCTGACACAGCCCAGCCTCTAATTCATTTCTGTAGAAACCAAGTTAGTCACCACCGTTCATGGGGTCCTTTCATTCATTCATCGATTCAAAGTTTGTTGAACATCTACTGTGGGTCAGGTACTATGGCAAGACTACTTCTTTTCAACTACAACAACAAACAACAGCAGAAAGGCAAAATGAATCAGCAGTAAAATAACATTTTCTTAAGATAAACTTTCCTTCACACTCTAGCTGTCTCTCTGGCACTCGAGCGACGAATCTGCCCTTTCTACCTGATGCTCAGTGACTCACTAAGGCAGGGCCTTTTAACCTCTCCGTTCACAAAGCTGAGCTCGTGAGACTCTCCTTAAATACTTAGAAAACGCAGAATGGCATTTTTCTCTGCACCTCCGGGTGCCGGGTGCCTGGGGCTGGACCTGGCACCCACCGTGGTCATTGCTGCTCTGCGGGCTCCGGAGGTGTGGAGCGCTCCCCTCCTCCCAGAGGCCTCTGCTCCTTTCTCTCTGGCTGTGTCCTGTTCTAGGGGGAGGGGGAGGAGTCTTCAGTGTCTGGCCCGTCCCCAGCTTGTAGTCCGCAGGGCTCAGGGCCCCCAGCAGAGTCTTTTTCCGGAGTTTGGGGGTGGGGTGGGGAAAAGGGAGGGGGACGCCAGCAGGGCCCACTGAGAGCAGACCCCACATCGGCCCTTGCTGACCTCTGCGTGCCCTCTCTCTGTTTCAGTTTGGGAGACGGAAACCATCGGTAAGAGGAACCCTGGAGACAGCAGACTGCCGATCGTCTGTCCATCTGTCCATCCAGCTGGAGCCTAGCCCTGACTGTTGGGAATGGGTGGGGGTGGAATGACAGGCTTACCAGAGACCAGGGTCTCCCCTCTCCCCTGTCCTCCTCCCTGCTAGGCTATCCTAGGTGGGGGTGGGGTGGGGGGGATGCACAGGAAGATGGAAGGCACAGCCCTTGGCCTCAGGGTACTCGTGGGCTTCTTTGGGAGGATGAGACTCAGCCATGGAGGGGTTAGAAAACAAGCCCACCATGTGTGTATGTGCAGGCCTTAATGTGTGCATGAGCCCACACGGATACCGACATCCCCAAGGGGCTGCAGAGTTGGAATGTTCAGCACGCACAAGAACAAAAGAGACCTGAGGATGCAGCATGCAGGCAGAATAATGTAAAAGTCCAGGGTGGCTTCCTGGAGGAGGTGGCCTGTCAGTTGGACCTTGGAAACAGGGTTTGAGGAAGTAGAGGGGAAATGGAGGTTCTTTGCTAGTAGGGGTGTCAGCATGGGTAAAGGTGGGACTAGAGTCAGGAGAGACAGAGCAAAAGGCCTGAGGATAAAGTCTTTGGGATTCTGAGTTCCCTTTGATGGGAGCAGTTTGGAGGGGTGAGCACTGAAGAGGAAACCCGAAGCCCAGGACCTGGGTGACTGTTCCTCGCCTTGTCCTTGAGAAGGCCCAGTCATCCTTGTCCCTTCCTCTCCCACTCTGGAGGAGGCCTTCTCATTGTCCGGACGATGTCCCACTTCCACTTCCTGTGGTCCAGAGGGGAGAACTGAGTCATTGGCATCATTAGCATCACGGAAATACAAAACAAATGAGATTGATGTTAGGATGTGCAGTGTGACAGAAAGGTGTGTGGCTGCCCTTGCTAGGATGCCTCTTGGCGGAGGCCCCGCCCCTTGTCCTCTAGACCAGGGGCAGCCTTGGCCGTCCAGCACGGACAGCTGGCAGCGTTCGGCCCTGGCAAGCTGATGGCCGGGTGTTCTGACTCATGCCCATGTCTCTGTTTTGCAGGAGAGTTTGGGTTCGCAGATATTAACTCCTTGAATCTCTCAGGTAAGTTGGGGTCAACCATGGGCTGGCTGGAGCGGGGGTGGCATCTGCTGGCGTGTGAGCCCCAGCTGTGCCTCTCTGTGGCTGTGTGACCTTTGGCAGCACCCTGTCCTCCTCTGATGAAGCTGTGGATCTTCTCCATGGAAACTGGCACTTACGTGCTCAATTTCAGGGGCGCACAGATCTCTTGAAGCCCCATCGTCGGTTAGGTAGCCCCTGATAGCTTTGAATTCCCATGCGTGGAATGGCGGTTCTCATACTCGAATTGTGGTCATGATCCCACAGTGGGCTTGTTAAAACTCAGATTCCTGGGACCCCCCCCGCCCAGAGTCTCTAACTGCGCAGGCCTGGGATGGGGTCTGAGAATATGCATTTCCGGCCAGCCTCCCAGGGGATGCTGATGGGCTGGTCTGGGGAGGGCACCCACTTTGAGAACTACAGCCCTGACATCCTGTGCTCCCGTGAGGGTGCTGGGGAGATGGAGCCTGGTGAAGCCACCAGGCACGGTCACCGTGGGGTCCTGACAGTCTGGAGGGAACTAGAGGAATGGTGTGGCCACTTCGTGGCTGAGCTCTGAGCAAAGAGGCTTCTACTTCTGTGAACCTACACTGTCGTATAAAAAGAAAAAGAGAGAAGGAGGATAAAAGAAAGGAAGTGGTGGCTACCTCTAGGACACTTTCAAAAAGTTGCTTGCTGAAGCAGCTTCCCTTGCCTCTTCCCACCACCCTGACGTGGGCAAAGTGGAGAGAAGACGAGGCCCCAGGGAGGGGAGGACCAAGGCCACGGTCCCCTGAGAGGTGCGGACTATCTGAAAGAAGTGTTCCCAGAGACTTGGAAGGGGCTTGCCAGTAGCAGCCTGAGGCAGATGTATTGGGAGCAGGACCAGCTGGCATGGGATTGTGAGGCAGAAGTGACTCCCTCTCTCCCTGGCCTGCCAGACGTCCTTCTTGTCCTGTATCCTGGGCTCAGAATCCCAGAAGCCACCTCCTCAACCCCCTGCCTTGCGCTCTGGGCAGAGCTATCTTTGTGGCAGGGCCCTCACTCCTCTGCTGCTCGCTGGAACCCAGAATGTGCGTTTCTGACTGTGTTGGCTAAAAAGATTGGCTGTAGAATTTCCAACTCAGCCTGCAAGGATATGAGGTAGACAAAGTGGGGGTGGGGTCTCCTGACTTGGCCTCTGCCCTCGGCTCCTTCCAGAGCTCCCCAGAGGTGACCTTGGCCACAGCAGAGAGGGGCTCCTGCAGCAACATGGGTGCAGGAGGCCCTTTTCTGCAGGTGTCTTCGGTTGTACACAAAATCCTGCAGCAGGAAGAGCCATCCCCTGTGTCCTAGGCTACGGAATGAGCTCCCAGGAAGCCGGCCTGGGAGCAGGGGCAGCCTGGGGCCACCTGCAGGGGCTGGGCTGGAGGCCAAGGGGGCTGCTTGCTTTGTCCATAGCCCTGGACCACCATGGGTCACCCTTACAGACATCAGGAGAGGAGAGAGTGCTGAAACTGCCCCGGCCAGATACCAACCAGCCTGGCTACCGCTGTGCTGCCAGCCAGTGACTCCTGCCCCCTTCAGGCCTCCGCCCACAACATGGCCTCTAAAGCTGATCAAAAGAAGAGTAAAGTGCATTAGTGTTAGGAAACAGATCTCCCAAGCCTGGGAAGGCAGAAGTTCTTTAAAAACAAACAAACAAACAAACAAACAAAAAACAACCAAGTATATATCCTAATAAGATCTTGTGCTAGGTTAATGGAGGTCCAGTTCTTGTTAATTAAGCAAGCCCTGTGTCCCCTTGGGGTGGGATGTTGCAGCTCCTGGCAGGCCCAGAGCTCCCAGTGCAAGTGTCACCCAGGGCGTGAAGGGGATTCCTGCCCCATGGTCACCTGAGGTGATTTCTGGACCAGAATCCCTGGCAGGGATTCAGTGGCAGTGAGGCTCTGCTCACTGAAGTTTGGTAAGTGCTGACCCAGGACCCAGGAGAGGGGCTCAGGCCTTTCCCAGGTGAGCCTTGGCCAGTTCCAAAAGGGAGGGAGGCTGGAGTCGGCCCAGCCAGTCCCCTGGCCTCTTGTTCAGACATCAGCTTGCACCACCCCCGGCCCCCACATCCTTCGTCAAGGCTGAGCCCGAGGACCTCAGTGATCACTGGTTTCCCTTCGGCAGTGGAGGAGTTGGCGAGCCTTGAGTGGCCACGCGTCCCGGAGGGGCATATGGGCTTCCAGGAATCCCCACCTCTGAAGAAACTCTTGAAGAAGAATTTCAGGGACCTCTTAATTCATTTTTGTGCCTCTGGGTTCCCTTTCTACTGCAGGCTTGAGGGTGATAGGCCGGAACTGCACGGAGGATGGCTGGTCGGAGACCTTCCCTCATTATTTGGATGCTTGTGGGTTTGGTATGGGATATAATGAGACTGGGGACCAGGTGAGTGTCTGCCCACCAACTGGAGACAGTGGAGGTGGGGCTGAGGAGACAGGTGGAAGGGTGTTCCCGCCAGAGGCCTTGGCTCCTGATGGGACTACAGGAATCTCGGGCCCCTAGGCAGCATTTATGAGCTTCCCCTGTGTCGCCAAGCAGACTCGTGGAGGGCAGGACTTGCATTCACTCATTCTGGGCTGAGAAGCAGCTGGTTTGTTGCCCGAGCTCCTCCAGCCCCTACCACGTGTCCCCCACCTCCCTGGCTGCTCCTCCCTGGCTGCTCCCTGGTCTTCCTGGCCCGGTGACAGGCAGGTGACTGCTAGGCCCAGCGGGGTTCCTCCTGGACCCTTTTCCAGGCTAAGGCTGGTGACTGGATTGGTTAGTGCTGCCGCATTCAGCAGGCATCTACTGAGCCTCTGACGAGTGCAGACACTGTACGGAGGGGAGGAGGCGGTGGGCCCAGGGGTGGGCAGGCCCCGGCCTGGGAGGCTGGGCTGGGGGCTGGAGCGGGCCCCGTGTGGAGCCCTGCCTGTCGTGTACCCCACTCCAGGATTCTTACTACCTGTCGGTGAAGGCCCTGTACACGGCCGGCTACAGCACGTCCCTCGTGTCCCTCACCACTGCCATGGTCATCTTGTGTCGCTTCCGGTGAGACCTCCAGCAGTGTTCCAGGGAGCATAGACTCCCTTCAACCCCCCACCCAGCTCAGAGCCCTGGCTGAATCCCCCAGATGTCAGTCCTGGAGCTGTGTTGGGAGGTGCTCCCTCCGCTCTAGATAACAGATGGGAAACCTTGACCCCAGAGAGGGCACCCGGCCCACCCAGGGCAGCAGACCTCCGCGCCTCTCTCGTCTCTTCCTGGTCTAGATAGAGGGGCCACTGGGGGAGACGTCCGGCCTCGAGGCATCCTGGGGCCAGGGGCCAGGGGCCTGGAATTTAGGGAGGTGGAGGAAGGGGGTGGTCTAGGTGGGAGACCCCACTGACAGAAAGCCACACAGGTGTCCCAGGGCGGACCCCAAGCCTAGGCCGCTGTGCTGTGGGTTCACTGCCTCAAGGCCTCTTCCTCCACAACGGCAGGAAGCTGCACTGCACCCGCAACTTCATCCACATGAACCTGTTCGTGTCCTTCATGCTACGGGCCATCTCCGTCTTCATCAAGGACTGGATCCTCTACGAGGAGCACGACAACAGCCACTGCTTCATCTCCTCGGTGAGCGAGCTGCACCCCGCCAGGCCACGCCCCTCCTGGGACATCCCGCCCTCTGGGCGCTGCCTGTACGTTAAGATGTGGGTCTCCAGGGAACACAGAAACCCATGAGCGATCATGAGGCTACTGGTAACCAGTGATTCCCCTGTATGACGCCACTTCCTGCCCTTGGCATACGGGTGCACTTGGTGGAGCAGTTGAAGGTCAGGTGAAAAGGCCAAGCCCCACTTGGCTCAGAGAGAGGGCTTGCCTGACCCCCGATCATGTAACTCATCCACGACAGAACCCAGGGGCTGATGGGCTGGCTTTCTTTCCAGACCACCTCCCCAGACCTCTGACTTTTGGAAGTAAGCAGAGAAGACCGATTTTCATGGGGTGGGGTGGAGAAAGCAGTCCAGAGCACAGAGCCTCGACCCGGGAGGGCACACTTGGAGGAGGCCTCTAGGAGGTTCCTGGGGGTCAGGGGTATCCCCAACCCCTGTCACGTCTAAAGCCCTCATTTTATCAAGGGCGCTCCTGCAAAGACCTCACTACTCACCTAGCCTGTGGCAGGGGGAGGAGTAGGAAGACGGAGGAGGATGAGCCTCCACGGGCAGCTCTGATGCAGAACCATGGGCTGCTACAATTTTTAACTGCGTCCAGGAGGCTCGAGTGTTTCTGACCCTGAGTGGCCAGAACCGAAGGCCCTTGGGATTCTTCCTGGTCCTGCTGGGCAGGATTTCAGGGCTCGGTGGGGTGGGGGATCGCAGCTCACCCCCACCCCCCGCCCCCTTTGGTTCTCCGGGCAGGTGGAATGCAAGGCCGTAATGGTTTTCTTTCACTACTGCGTCGTGTCCAACTACTTCTGGCTGTTCATCGAGGGCCTGTACCTCTTCACCCTGCTGGTGGAGACCTTCTTCCCCGAGAGGAGATACTTCTACTGGTACACCATTATTGGCTGGGGTAGGTCACTGGCTGTGGCTGGGACAGGCTGAGGCCTCGTGCGCAGGTATGTCCCTGGTGCCCCGTCAGGGAACCTCAGGGCTGAGGAGGAGGCACCGCCCTGCCCCTGTTGAGGACACACGCCTGCTGCATGGACTCTCTCACACCCTCCCTGTCCGCAGAAGGCCCACCTTCTGAGAGGATATGCCCAGGGGTCCTTCTGTGAGGCAACACAGCCCATGCTCTGGGGGAGACAGAGACCCACGGAGGCTGGGGGAAGGGACAGTTAGGGTTCCCAGCTCTCCAGGTATGAGAGGGAGACATGCCCATGGACCAGAGCCCCATGTCTGAGTGGGGATGACAGGCACTGGGAGCCCCACGTCTGAGGGCAGCACTGGACCTGGGGGTGTTCCTGTTATCACAGGGCTCCTTTTCTTGCTCTTGCAGGGACCCCAACTGTGTGTGTGTCGGTGTGGGCAGTGCTGAGGCTCTACTTTGATGACACAGGGTGAGTGCATGCCTGAGGACCGGGGCCGGGACCCAGGGACATTGTTCCACATGGGTTTCTCCGCAGCCACCCTGACTCCATGTTAACTGCCCCAGACAGACCGTCCAACACAGGGCCCAGACTGACCGCACACCGAGCCCTGGGCACCCACTGTACTGAGCCCCTGCCCCCGGGGGAGCCACCCAGCTGCATCTCAGCCGGAAGGCCGTGAGAACAAGCAGTTTCAGAGTCCCGATCTGCTCACGGGCCCAGCGCTGAGTGTCTGTGGTCCTTTCAGGGAGGGGGGGAGAAGGATCAGGGAAAGGTGCCCCCACCAAGAGCCCCAGGTCTGAAGTGGAGTGTGGCTGTCGCCCAGGAGCCCTTTGATGACCTGACTCTCGGGCCCCCATCCCCGCTTTGACAGCGGAGCCGAGGGGAGGACCGGGGCACCTGAGAGCTCTCCTGCCTGTCCCCGCTCCTCTGGGATCTGCAGGAACAGCAGCGCCACCCAGGGGTCAGAGACACTGTCCGGCAGGTGTCCTGTCCCCTGAGCGCCATCTCTCTTCTCTCCCTCTGTCTGTCAGCTGCTGGGACATGAATGACAGCACAGCTCTGTGGTGGGTGATCAAGGGCCCTGTGATTGGCTCCATCATGGTGAGTGTCCTTCAGACAAGGAGCAGGGAAGAGGTGGCGGTTTGGGCCAGAAGGCACGACAGGAGAGGAAATAAATGGGTTGCCACCTTAACTGACCTCCCTTTTCACGGTTGCATTATATTCTGCAACACGGATGTCCGTACTATTTAGCTCTCAAGATAGTGTTGGCCGTTTATATTATCCTGTGTTTCCTCATCACGAAAGGGACAACTAGGGACAGTTCTGTGCATAATTTTGAGCACGTGTGAATATTTATTTAGAATAAGTCCTTTGAAGTGGAACTGTTGGGCCAGTTGTCTATGACACTTGCGTTATGAGCCATTTAAACTCTTGCGCAGTCTTGTGGGGGATAATGGCTGCCCAGTGCTTCAACGGGCATGCGTTTCTCTGTGTCGCCAGTGCCGCAGAGCATCTTCCTCTGACCTTTCTTGACAGTTTGTTTTCATTCTTGTTATGACTTTTTTATTTATTTATTTTTCGCTGACTTTTCTCGCCCAGTTGTCTCTCTCACCGTTTGAAGGATAGTAACGCTTCATTTGGCACACATGTTGTAAGTGTGTTTCAAGGCGGTGTAACTCCTACAGCCAAACCATCAGGCCCCTCCTCACAACTTCCAAGCCTTGTTTCTTGTTTGAGGAGGACTTTCCGGACCTCAGATAGGAAGCGATGCTTCTTAGTTGTTGTGTCACGTTTTTGTTGATTGGGCTATTACATGATTGAATCCAGCTGAAATTATATTCCCTTGATCTGAAATAATAACTAATTTTATCTAATTTTATTTTTCTCCCCAATGGGTAGATGTTTCACCCTCTCAATTCCTTTTATGGAATAGATCATCTTTTCTGCATTATGCTGAAATGGCATTGTATCATAAACACTCACTGTATTCTATCTGGTTCCAGATTTTCTGTTCTGTGTTACAACATTGCAGCATGTTTTCATATCGAGTATGCTAATTTTCCCGTCTTTATTCTTTTATTCTACAAAATCTTATCTCACATTTTCTTCTTTAGGTGGATTTCAAATCCTTTGGCAAGTTGCAAAACAAAGGTCTGGTGGAGATTTTCACAGGACTTACACTGAATTTATAAACTACTTTGGAAGATACAGTCACTCTCCTCCCCGGCCCCCCATCCCCTCCGCTGCAATCCATGGTTTTGCGTTCTAGCTTTTTAGTTACCTGCAGTCAACCATGGTCTGGAAAAAAAAATTAAATGAAAAATTCCAGAAATGCACAATTCATAAGTTTTAATTTGGATGCCTTTATGAATAGTGTGATAAAATCTCACGCTGCCTCCCCCTGTCCTGCCCGGGCAGAAACCACCGCTGTGCCCCGAGCATCCTTGCTGTGTGGGACCCAGGCCTGTTAGTCACTTCTTAGCAGCCATCTCAGTTATCAAACTGATTATATTTTGCGCGAGAGAGAGAAAAGCCACATTCACATAACTTTCATTACACTGTATTGTTACAATTGTTCTATTTTATTATTAGGTATTATTAATCTCTAACTGTGCCTAATTTATAAATTAAACTTTATTGCAGATATGTGTGTATAGGAAAAACATAGTATATTGAGGGTTTGGCACTATCCGCTGTTTCAAGCATCTTCTGGGGCTCTTGAAAAGTATCCTTCATGGATAAGGAGGGGTGGCTGTAACTGATTTTCTTAAAATAATGAGTCTTGCTCTCTGAGAATGTGGCACGAATCTCCATTTATTCAGTCTTTCTCATAGAGGCATTTTGTACAGTTTTTTAGTTGTCTTGTTAAATTGACATCTAAGGTAAGTCCAGCCAGCCTGTGCTTTTATTGTGTCTGAGAATCGTTCTTTCATTATAATTTTTAGTAGGTTACTGCTGATATTTAGGGAAGCTTTTAGTTTTTATTTTTTTTCTTGTTTACCTTCTGAAGCACTCTTCTTAGTTATCATCCCCTTTCAGTTGTTTCTTATGGGTTTTCTAGGTAGAAAATGACATAATCTTTAAATGAAAATAGTTTTAACTCTTTCTTTCTGATATTTATACCATTGATTCCTTGGTTTTGTTGAGGATGATGTTTGCTATAGTTTTAGGAAGTCACTGTTCAATGAATTAGGAAAGTTTCTAGTCCTGGTTTGTTTCAGTGTGTATTTTAAAAATCAGGAATAGGCATTGGATTTTATCAAATGTGTTTTGGAGACATTTATAGAAATACTTTTTCCTTTAGTGATGGACATTTCTAGTATTTCAGTTTTTCTTCATCATAAACAACACCACAGGGGCTGTATTTGTGCATATCTTTAAGCATGTGTGGATATAGCTTTAGGATAAATCTCCAGGAGTGGCATTTCTGGGACAAAGCCTGTGTACACTTAACATTTTCATGGGTATCAAGTTGCCCTCCACTAGCAGAAGACGAAAGTGCTGGTTGCTCATGTCTCTGTTGGTATGATGATCACTGAACTATTTGCCAATCTTCTGAGGGACAACGGTAGCTTATTGCTTTGATCAGTCACGGTAGCAAGTATTAGTCATTTTTTATTTTATTTTTTTTTTTGCGTTCCTGGTGTAACATCTTTATGGCTGTGATCCATTTTGTTCATTTAGTACACAGCTAAATTCTCTATGTTCATATTTTGTTCATAGTTTTTGTATTGCTCCTTGTTAAGGCCTGTGGCCTTAGGTGTGTACCTGTGCGTGCATGTGTGAGTGTGTTTTGTAGTAGGGTTTCGTTAGCCTCATAGGTAATTTGGGGGCTTTTCTTTTTATTTGCTTTTGAACAGTAGAGTAGTTTGTGAATTGTGCCTTCCTTAGAGGTGTTCTGGAACTGCCCTGTAAAGTGAGCTGGGCTTGGTGCCTCTTCCGGTGAACGTATTTGATTCCTTTGCAAATTTCTTTTGAGGTCATCGCTCTGCGCGGATTTTCTACATCTTCTAGATTTGCTGTTGTTAACTCACATTTTCCCATTTTGTTTGATTTCTTCTTATGATTTAAAATATTCTATGCATCTGTTATTTCAGTTCCTTTTTTTGTTCTGTTTAATTACATTTTTCCCCCCTTGGGATGGACTCACACCTGCAGTTAGCTGTGATAACTGAGCTAAATTCTAGGTCCTGATTAGACATAGGGCAGGCAGTGGAGAACGTGACTAACAGAACCCCACCTTCACGTAGCCGCTTGCTTTATAATTCTAATAGATCTGTGAAAACAAACCAAACAAGACCTAAAATTTACATTTATTTTTATTGATCAAGTCTACCTTAAAAAAAATTCCTTTATAATTAGTTTTTATCTTTGTTAATTTCCTTTTCACATAAGTTAAGTTCGGGGTACTCTTTCCCTAGCTTTTTATTTGAATGCTTAATTATTTTATCTTCAGCATTTATTATTTTTTAACAAGCAAGTGTTAGGCTCTCCATGTTTTTCTCAGGGCGCCGCTTTGGCGGCATCTGGAAGATGTCGCTCTGTAGTGCTCTCATGGCGCCTTGTTTCCATTTATTTGTTTACCTCCCTCCTCCTCTCTCACTGTACACACTACTTACCACTTCGTTTAGAGGACTTTGGCCCCTGATCTTAATCTGAAGGTAAAAGTGCTGCTGTTGCCATTCCTGGGCAAGCCTGCAATTAATAATGTGCGTGATTGTCCCTTCCAGTTCCCCATATTCAATAACTCTGAACTTGGAGTTCCTCCAGAGGGCACCTCTCACCTCCGCAATAGCCTCTTCTCTCTCTACCTGGCCTTGGACTTGTTCCATCACCCCAACCCTGTTTGCTCTTTCTCTTCCAGAAATTGCTCACTTTTCTGGCTCACTCATGATAACCTTTCCCATTTCTCTGTACTCCTATGGAACTCTTTTTCTCCTATCTCTTCTGTCATTGCAACCCTATGAACATGTGGTCTCATGGCGTCATCTTGGATTGTGAGTCTAGATGGGGTCTCGACTAGATGAGGGGGGCGGGCCTTGTTGGGAGATTAACAGCCTATGCAGGGGCAGTGGTGCGGAAAGTCTCTTGCCCAGAATCACTTCCCTCTGCTTTTCCCTGGCTCCTCAGGTGAACTTTGGGCTCTTCGTCGGCATCATCTTCATCCTTGTGCAGAAACTTCAATCTCCAGACATGGGAGGCAATGAGTCCAGCATCTACCTGTAAGTACCATTGTGTGAATACCGTAGCCACTTCCGACAGCTGCGGGGGCCCTGCTCTCAGGCCACAGGCAGACGGAGGCCTGGGTTTTGCTGACAGGGTAACCTAGCACGGGCATTTGCAAGATTTCTTTCTGATAAAGGTGCCTTTAAAATCAAGTTGCCCACCTACCCTCAGCCAGCCCAGGAGTTCCTAATCCACGTGGCTATTACATGGAAGGGATTAGAGGGAGAGGAAGAGACTGACAGATGCCATTTCATCCTAGGAAAATTAAGCTGGAAATTGCCAGATTCCATAGAGTAGGTAGGGCCTTGGTTGTTTAGAAGTCGGGTTCCCTTCAGGGATCTTGGTTCTTTGGGAAGCTCATGAACACCCCGGTTGCCTGAGGTTCCTGTCCCAGCCTCGTGTGTGCAAGTTGCCGCAGCCCCCGCCAGGGAGCCACGTGGACATTCTCACTGGTCTGGGTATTGGAAGGGGGAATTCCTTGTCTTCTCCTCCTCTCAGGGCAACTCTACTTCTGGGTCTGGTCCTCTTCCTATAACTCCCTCTTTCCTGGGCAAAGGAACATCTGATATGTTTTGGATTGACGAGGTTCGCAGGCAACCTCTTACCACTGAGTGTAGGGTTTGCTTTACTTCCGCTGCCATTTGGTTTGTTTCCTATAAGTGTTTCTGCAGTCATGTCCCCAATAGCTTATCCCTGCTTTCCCGGTCCCACCCCCTCCCAGGCCCCAACCCATTCTGAATCAGCCTGAGTACGTTTCATCTGACCCTTCTTGCCTCGTGATCAGAAGCATGGCCAGGCTAGGTGTGGGGGGTGTGGGGACACTTCTGATGCTGGGGCGGAAGGTCAGTCCCTGTGGTTGGCTGGAGGGGCCAGATGGGCACAGAGAATTGGGGGCAGTCTCTGGGGTCTCTTTGTGGCCAGGGTATAAGACACATGTGTTGCTTTCTTGGTGTTTAAAGAAGAGAGCAGGTTAGAAGGAGCTGAGGTCTTCTCATTACATCAGTGGGCAGCTTTGTCCCGACTCCATCAGACAAGCCCAACTTGGGGCTCAGAACTTTGATGGTGGATCAGTAGGGCAGCAGAGGGACCCCAGCAGGAGGCCCACCCAACCATTCTCCTGGAGAGAGAGAGACAGAGAGAGAGAGAGAGAGAGAGAGGGAGAGAGAGAGAGTGAGAGAGAGACAGGAATGGCTCAGAGGCCCATGCTAGATCCTTCCTTAAGACTCCTCGGGGCTTCCTGTGGTCTGTGTGTTCGGCCCAGGCAGACCCCTTGTGGAAGCCCTTCCCCTGGGGCTTGGGGGCAGCCTAAGGCCTGGCTTTGGTAAGCTTTGTTTGTTCTGCATGTAGGATGATTCCATTCCACTGGGAAAGAGTCACGCAGTTACCGGCATTTTTTTTTGGTATCCATTTACTGTTTTTTCATTTTTTTCATATTTTTGCAAGTTTTTATCAACTCCTGCTTATATGTGCATGTTATGTAGTCAAAAGTTATTCATGCATACTAAGTCATTAAGTCTCCGAGGTCCTGCCCTGGGGGACCAGCAGGGCCTGTCTTCTGCCACTAACTAACCACTCTAGAGAGGTGATTCCTGCCTTTATCTCAGGGACCCACATCACAGGGCCCTGCTGCTGTCCTCACTGCCCAGTCCGGCATCTACAACGGTGTCCTGTGTCTGGCCCCAGGTCTTCCTGCTTGAGGGTGGATTGGCGCCCCCCACAAACAGTTGTCTTGGATAGGTGAGGCCAGTGGGTAGCTAAGTCAGCCTCATCTCTCCTTTGAACTCTAGCAGCCTCGGTCACCCTTCCCTGTTCAGTGGTAGGACCTTTTCTTCTTCTGGGGTTCTGGGACCCCTTCTCTGGTGGTTCTCCCAGCTGCCCCACATTCACCTGTAGCCAATATAGGGACACTCTGCTGCTGCCAGAATACATTTCACCAGCTCAGACAGCCTACCTCACACAGCAAGAACCGCCAGGGCTGATGGGAGAGAAGTCTGGGGCCAGGGTTTCTAAGTTATCACTGACTTGGAGTTGTAGAGACCTATGGGGACTTCCTAATTCATAGACAAGAACCACTGTAATTAGCACATCGTCTATATAGACATACTCTGAAACACCGCGGGTTTGGGTCCCTTGCAGTGAAATGAAGTTTGCAGTGAAGTCAGTCACACAACTTTTCTGGTGTCCCAGTGTACATAGACGTTATATTTACACTCTACTGTAGCCTATCAAATGTGCTATAGCATTATGTCTAAAAAAACAATGTAGCTATCTTAATTAAAACATACTTTATTGCTAAAGACTGCTAACTATCATCTAAGCTGTCAGCAAGTCCTGATCGTTTTGCCAGTGGAGGGTCCAGCCTCTGTATTGAAGGTGGCCATCTGAGTAGGGGGGTGTCTGCTGATCATTAGGGTGGCTGTGCCAGTTTCTTAAAATAGGACAATTTTCTTTTATGATTGATTTCTCTGTAGCATGTGATACTATTTAAGAGCATTTTACCCACAACAGAACTTCTTTCAAAATTGGAGTCAGTCCTTTCAGCCCTTGCTGCTGCTTTATCTATGAAGTTTATGTAATAGCCTAAGTCCCTTGTTGTCATTTCAACAATTTTCACAGCTTCTTCACCAGAAGTAGAGTCATCTCAAGAAACCACTTTCTTTGCTCATCATGAGAAGCAGCTCCTCATTTGTTCAAGTGTTATCATGAAATTATAGAAATTCAGTCCGATCTTCAGGTTGCACTTCTAATTCTAGCTCTCCTGCTATTTCTACCACATCTGCAGTTACTTCCTCTAATGAAGTCTTGCACCCCTCAAAGGCATCCGAGAGGGTTGGAATCAACTTCTTCCAAACTCCTGTTAATGTTGATATTTTGACCTCTTCCCATGAAACACCAGTGTTCTTAATGGCATCTAGAATGGTGAATCTTTTCCAGAAAATTTTCTATTTATTTAGCCCAGATCCGTCAGAGGAATCAGCATGTATGGCAGCTACGGCTTTATGAAATTGATTTCTTAAATAATAAGACTTGAAAGCTGAAATCACTTCTTGAACCTTGGGCTGCAGAACTGATGTCGTGTTAGAGGCGTGGAAACATTAATCTTGTATATCTCTGCCAGAGCTCTTGGGTGACCAGGTGCATTGTCAATGAAGACTAATATTTTGAAAGGAATCTTTTTTCTGAGCAGTATTTCTCAATAGTGGCCTTAAAATAATCAGTAAACCATGTTGAAAACAAATGTGCTATCATCCAGGCTTTATTCTTCTCTTTACAGAGCACAGACAGAGTAGATATAGCAGAATTATTAAGAAGGTAATTCTGAAAATTGTAGAATTTTCGGGATGGCAAATGAGCATGGCTTTAACTTAAAGTCACCAGCTGCATTAGCCTCTAATAAGAGAGCCAACCTGTCCTTTGAAGATTTGAAGCCAGGAACTGACTTCTCCTCTCCAGCTATGAAAGCCCTAGGTGACATCCATAAGCCTGTTTCTTCTACAAAGAAACTCTGTTGTTGAGTGTATCCACCTTCATGAATTATCTTCTGGGTAACTTGCTGTAGGTTCTGCAACAGCACTTGCTGTGTCACAAGCACAGCTTCTTTCCTTAAACGTCATGAGCAACCTCTGCTCGCTTCAGACTTTTCTTCTGTAGTTCCCTCACCTCTTCAAGCCTTCAAAGAATTGAAGAAGAGTTAGGGCCTTGCTGCGTATCAGGTTTTGGCTTAGGGGAGTGCAGCTGGTTTGATCTTCTCTCCAGACCAATAGGACTTTGCCCACATCAGCAATAAGGCTGTTTCGCTTTCTGATCATTCATGCGTTGACTGCAGCAGCACTTCTAATTTCCTTCGAGAACTTTACCTTTGCATTCACAACTTTTCTAGCTTTCACCCTATCTTAGCTTTCAACATGCCTTCCTCGCTGAGTTTACTCATTTCTAGCTTTTGATTTCAGGTGAGAGATGTGTGACCCTTCCTTTCACTCGAACACGTAGAGGCCATTGTAGGGTTATCAGTTGGCCAAATTTTGATATCGTTGTGTCTCGGGGAATAGAGAAGCCCAAGGAGAGGGAGAGAGACTGGGGAACCGGCAGTTGCCGGAGCGACCAGAACACAGAGCATCTGTCAGGTTCCTTGTCTTACATGGGCATGGTTTGTGGTACCCCAAAACAATTGCAATAGTAACATCAAAGATCACTGGTTGCGGATCCTGATAACAAATACAATAATAATGAAAAACTTTGAAATATAGCAAGAATTACCAAAATGTGACAGAGACATGAAGTGAACAAATGCTATTGGAAAAATGGTGCCCAGTAGACTTTCTCAACACAGGGTTGCTACAAACCTTCAATTTGTAAAAAACAGCAAAAAAAAAAAAAAAAAGAAAACACACATTATCAATGAAGTGAAATAAAATGAGGTATGCCTGTACATTTAAGCACAAACGTTTAAAGAACCAGCTAGTCGGCTTTCTTCTATCATGTAAAAAAAATCCCCTCATAATCTCAGCAAATCCTTTTTATAGAGAAAGTGAAACATGTGCTCATCTGAAGCCCCAAAGATTAAAAACTTGATGGATGTGGACTGTAAACCAGAGGCAAGGGATGCAGGACCAGGGATCAGCTTGATCTGATTAAATTCAGCAACGTATTTGCATGTTTCCATGGTCAAGGAGAGTCTGTCAGGAAACTGAAGGGTGACCGAAGAGACGGCGAGGGGCATTCAAAGGGACAATGATGCCGAGAACTCAGGAGTGTTGAAACGTACCTGCAGCTCAGTCCGTGCCCATTTAACGCTCACAGGCCCCCAGAGAATATGTATGAGAGATAGGTATGTAATATGTATGTCGGCCCGACATAGCCCCAGCTTCACAGCTAAGGTGAAGTGCAGTGAGTCCAGTAGGTAAACGTGAAGGCATAGCTACCCTGTAGGCAGACCCTTGACTCCCAGCTTGACCACACCAACATCCCTGTCCTCAGGGAATTTTCAGGAGAAAAGATGGTGTTAAGCAAGTATATAAACAAGATTTCCTAAAAAGAAACCCCAGTGGGTTCCAACCTTGTATAAAACTGCCCACCTGGAGGTGTTGAGCTGAAAAGTGTCTGCTGTGGGGGAGGGGAGACTATGGGGGGATTGGAAAGGGCAGGACGTGGTGGGAGAGGATTTTAGGGCTGTGCCCGAGTCCCCTTGGGCCACCAGAGTTATATGCTGGGCTGAGAAGCCCTTCAGATCTACCAACAGCTTTTCGGTTTTTTCCTCTGTTTCCAGAACAAATTTAAGCCTGGGAGTCCCCAAGAAAGCCCGAGAGGACCCCCTGCCTGTGCCCTCAGACCAGCATTCACTCCCTTTCCTGTAGGTTGGTTCCAGCTGCTCAGGTGATAAGGGTTTGTCCTCCATAGACCAAGATGGCAGAAGGACGTGTTGGGGGCTGGGTGGTGGCACTGAGCCCCCCACACTCTCACTTGACGCTCCTGGTAGAAACAGCATCTGGGCTCAGGACTTGGGCAGGGAGTGCGGGCATGTGCTCAGACCCGACTTGGTCCTGGGCAGGGGCAGGGCTCCGCCCCGGGCTGGGATCAGGGTTAGCCTGCCTCTTGCTGGGAACCAAGGTTTACCTCTGCAAGAAGCCAACTGGCTCAGAAGGGGGAGGGGAGGCTCCGGGGCCTGGTCCTGTCGGAGCCGGCTTCGTTCCCAGTGGTCTTCCCACTGCATGGTGGGCATTGGAAGCTGGTGTGGGGGAGGGAAACCCCATCTGTATCCCCTGCAGGGACCCCACAGAGGGGATCTCCACGGTCCCCAGGGTAAAGGAAGGAGAAGAGAACAGACACTGTGGTGCCATAGCTGGCTCAGTGGGGCTGTAAAGTACCCACTGTCAGAAGGCCGACGTTCTCCTCTGAAGACAGGCTTTCCTGTGGCTAGGCGGATGTATGGCCACACAGAGCTGGCTCCTCCTCGGGGAGTAGGGGAGGCGGGAAGGGTGGGGATGCTCCCAGATCCACTACGTTGGGCTGCCTGGGGTACCAGTGTGGTGTGGAGTGCCTCCCTGGGGACTGGGCTGGGTTCTGGGAGCTCACAGCATCTTAGCATCAGGAGGGAGCCTACAGAGGATGTTCAGGTCATACCACAACGTGCTGTGGGCCCGCCGTGTGCGGTGCTAGATTGATCGCCAGAATCACAGTGAACAGACAGGGGTGCCCCCCACAAAGGTCCCCCTGCAGGAGCCTGTCTAGCACCCTGTCAGGCGGTCCCTAGGCCTACGGCCAGGTAGCTTTGCTCACTGACTGCACGAAAACCTTCATGGAGTTTGGCCTGAGACCAAAGCAGGGGGCCCAAGAAACCAGGTTATAGGCGGGAGTGCCGAGACCTGGCAATGGCTTTGACCTTCCTGCAGACAAACAGGAAAGCCTTGGCAGGACCAGGCCTGGGAGCCGGGGCTCCCTCCCTGGCTTCCTGCTACGGGGTCTCCCCTCTGATTCCAGCTGAGACTGCTCACCAAGCAGCCTCCGCCTAGCACCCTCGTCTGGGTTTCTTACCTTCCCTTGGATCCCCATCAGAAGCGAGCTCATTAGCCAGCCTGGGTTTATCTCTTCCTCTTGATTAAATTCCTTTCCCCTCTTTCCCTGGTGGTGGCAGCGCTCCAGAGAATCGGACGTCTCTTTCTTTCTCACGCCTGTCTCTGACTTTACTGCCCCTCCCTTGTGTTTCTTTTCAGTGGGTTTTTTTTTCTTTTGTACAGAATCACTGGATATCTGGGGGAAGGGAGGTGTTTGGGAAGAAGAGTCCTTACCTTTGCTCTAGGGCCTTCTGCTGAAAGCACCCCCCAGGCACTAGGTCCCCCCACTTTTCTCCCCCTCTACCCCAGTCCACATCGGAGGCACACATCTTTACCAGGGGCTCGTGTCCCAGCTAACTTGCAACTACGTGGCCTTGAGCACACTTCGAAGAAGTCAGAGGAGTCTATTTTTACTGCATCCAGGGGCCAGGAAGGGCAGGGACCATTTGGGAGCTCCAGCAGGAGCGATCTCAGAGGGGATCAGCTGAGGCTTCAGAATTTTTGGGTGAGGGTGCAAACCTAATGTGCAGGAGGTGACAGCGGAGATTCGGGCTCTCAGGCTCTTGGAGCCTGATTTCTGAGCTTCACGCAGGCCAGGGTTGAGGGGTCAGGCCACTGACCATGGGAGAGAGCAGCCAACCCTCCAACCTGGGCAGGGCCGAGAATAAACGTGCAGACCTGGAGCTTCCATTTCTAAATACCCAGTCAAGCTCTTTTCGTTACATACTTACATGTGTATGTAATTAAAAGAAAACTTACTTATCTGTGGCCCTCTGTCTCTTTGTATGTATATGAAACAGACCCCCGACACTCACCGAGGTCAGAAAAACTTCTCAAACACATAACTTCCCCCCCAGCGGTGCTTCTTGGGCTTTGGCTGGCATGTGGATCACCAGCGAGTCTTGTTCGGGTGCAGACTCGGAGCCAGCAGCTCTGAGGTGGCTCTCAAGAGTCTGCATCCCTAAGAAACTCTCAGGTGGTGCTTTGGGGACCCTGCTCTGGGTAGCAGAGCATCATGCCCCATGCCGCTCATCTATAAAATGGGCCAGTAACACCCACCTCACAGTGCAGTGTCAACTGAAAGACGCTGTTTCTTAAATGAGCACCATAACTGTCACTGAGGCCCAGAGAGTGGGCGGACCTTGGCTTACTGCATCTTTGAAGTGTGTGATTCAAATGTTTGCCTCGGCAAAAAGGCATGCGTCCCCTGATGCCAAGGACCGTCAGACTTGCTCTCGAAGAGCTGGAATCACAAATAACAAATCTGTGAATCTTCCGTGTGCTCCTGTCCTCATTCGTATCAGCTCTCC